>APFE031217689.1:33431-74934 GCA_000404065.3 Pinus taeda
ATACCACTCTGAGGAATGCACTATGGGCTGACTGTGTAACACCCAAACCCTCTATGAATACCTCACCATACTTCCTGGTCTATGGTAAAGAATCCATCCTTCCACCTAATATCTACTTGCCTACACTTCAGCTATCCCAAGAATACCAAGGTAAGCCTTGCCAGCTAGTTCAGCGTAGGATGGATACACTCCACAAGCTTTAGGAAGAAAGGATGAAAGAAAAAGAAAAATTTACACTCCACCATAACTGTATCAAGAGATGGTTTGATAAGAAGTCTACAGGGAAAGCTAACCTCGATGTTGGTGACTTGGTTCTAAAATGGGATAAGTGTCATGAAGACAAAGGCAAGCATACAAAGTTTTAGTCCCTATGGATTAGTTCATACACAGTCCATGAGAAGCTTGGCCCACACACATATCATCTACAATCACTTGATGGGAGGATTGACAACCTTCCTGTCAATGACCAAGACCTCAATCCTTACTTCTAGTAGGTCGGGTCGTACCCATGCCATGTACATAGTCTGCTTGTTTCTTGTTTTTTTCAATTTGTTTGCCTTGCTTACTATTGTTGTTTTCATTTGGTTTGCTTCGCTTACTATTTTTTTTTTTTCATTTGTTTGAGTTTCTTAATACCTTGCTATTTTTGTTTTTCGGAAATAATTGCTGCCATCTAGTGCATTTTGGCTTTTGAATGAGTATGTGGCTGATATATGAAGAGACTTGTGACACTGAAGCACTTGGCCAGTCTTGTGTCTGTCTTATCTGTTATTGGTTATAACCTTCGGAAAATGAAGTCTTGACAGAAAATACGAGCCGTCTGCAAGGGAAATTTTGGTTCAACCAGAACCTGTGTCCACACTAGGAAGCCCCATGCCTATACTCAGCCTTCTACTCTGTGTCTTCAAGCTCATCCAACTAGTAGAAACGGGGAAGGGGGAAATATAGACGAGAAAGCCTATATTAGAGGTCTTACATGCTTCTCTGAAGGGACAACCTCTTCTGATCTCAATAAGTCGGGATCCCTCTTCCACCCCAAAAATAAATAAGTTCCTATGCCCAGTCCTCTTAAAAAAAATACAAAGGCAAAAGAAGAGAAAGGCTTCCTGCGCAGAGAGGCGAAGCATGCAACTCCACTAAGGTACTGACTAGGTTCGTTGGCAGTGGAGAAATGCGTGTGTTCCTACGTGACTTTATTGGGGCACTGTCCAGGCCTGCTAGTAACAGAGCAACACTATAGATGAAAACTTATACTCTAAAAATCTTCAACTCATGAGCTAAACTACCCTTCTCGATTTTGAAACACTGTAATCAAGCTGAACTTTTGATTGTGTTTGACTTAGTTGGCAAAAGGTGAACCATGTATGTACATGGGGTAAGTGGGGAAACTAAAGTAACCCACATAGCGATTCAATACTCCCCGAAAGACCAAGGCCCTGTGCTGACAATCAAACAAAATAGAGAAGTTGGAGTTTTGTGAGTGTGTCACCAAGTGTTGGAGTGGCTGCAACACCCTCCAAAATTTTGGCCTACGTCCAATTTCGGAGCCTCCTTTGAGAGTTTTACTTGATGACTACAGGCACTCGGGTTCACGCCATGAGCTCGTGTGAGCCTTCACACCTAGCTTTCTTGATCATTCTACCAACAACTTTTGCAAGTTGATGTCGATCTCATGCTTGCGACCATGTTTTGGTTATACACAAGGTCTTCGCTTCATGTGTACTTGTTGTGTTTGCTATGTAAAAATTCGTTGCACTCACACACAGAGTCATATACATTGTCGTGCAAGCGTCATTGCAGTCATCAAACGATCAATCACAAGTGTCGCACTTGTCACTCACACCGTCGGTTATTCATGTTGAACGTATGTGTCTGGATGGTTTGAGTCATCTCGTGGTTAAGTCATGTAAGTGTGTGTTTGCAAGACCACGTATGTACCTTTTCACTCGTTCACACACTTAGTCATTTTTATGAAGTTCTAATGAACGGATTCCCCTATGACATCTGGACCTTCACCCTGCCATCGAATCAATCGACTGTCACCTAGAACAACATAGAAGCACCAAGCAAGCCATTTCAAGTTGCACTTCCCACAAGTAGATCAATCAACCTTCATGATGGTCAACTAGAGAGTTTGACCCTGTAGTCACCCCGAGACTGACTCCCCTAAAAAATTGTGCAGAGGCTACAGACCTTTCCCACTCTGCTGACTGAGAAAATTTCATAGATAGGCCAGATAGACACCCAGTGCTCATCCCTATCACCCCCAGAAAATTGCACAGCTTTTCCAGCCAACCCACCAGTTAGCCAACCGGCTGCTCACCTGGAAAACTTTGCAGTTTTCATGAGCAAACCCTCTTCTGTCCAACAGTCTGCTCAGCTCAGAAACTACATAAAGGTGATCAACAGGCTAGCCTCTCAACATCAGTGTAGTTTTCCCCACCAGCAACTGACTGCCAGTTCCCTCGAGGAATTCCACAGTTTTTGCTGCCAAGCTCTAGCAGCTGACTACCGGTTCTCTCCAGGAATTACATAGTTTTTGCTACCAATGTCCTAGTAGTTTACTTCTAGTTCCCTCCAGGAATTGCGTAGTTTTTACTGCCAAGGTCCCAGCAGCCAATTGCCAGTTCCCTCCAGGAATTGCGTAGTTTTGGTTGCCAGGCTCCTGCTTCTCGTTCCTTCCAAAAATTGCATAGATTTTGTTTGCCCAACCTTCCTGTAGCTCGGACTACTCCTCTAAAAAATTGTGCAGTTTTGTCCTCCAGCTGGGCTAGACCCTGCAGAGAGTCATTGTCGATCCAGCTTTCCCATCTCCATCACCCAGTGACTTCTGCGCAGTTTTCACCAAGAGTGCTCGAAGCCTCCATCCTAGCTCACAACTCACAACCTTGTCTCCTCTCCCGGTCACCTACATATGAAACGATCATGCATCATGGTAGACTAGGATGTTTATGGATTGCATTTTGTCATCATGAATGACTACAGATACAGGCATACAAACAAACATGGCACGAAACGGATGGGATGAACAAAGGGATTACATACAGAAGGACATGTTCATCAATAGACGAACAAACAATGCATGCAAAGAGATGTGCTCGTGAACGAACAAACATGAAAGGATGTGTCTGCACATGGATGAACGAACGACTGAACATGCAAGATGTGTTCACTGAAGGACCAACGGATGAACATGCACTTTTTACGAATGGGAGAACTTGTCAAAACATGCAAGAAAGGAGCAACCTGCAAATGCAACATCAAGCGAACCAAAAAACCATCGAACACTTCGTGCACTTTTCCATGTGGAGGTGAAGCTGTGAGACACCATGAAGACATCTGTCACCCAACAAAACTGTAGCTTGACATGCACACCAACAACAACATTAATGTACCATCACTGTCATGTTGAGTCTTGTCATGAGTCATGTCATCCACATCTCTACTGTGTGCCATACTATCAATCAATGTAATGTAACGTGGAAGTCCAAGAGACCCACTTGTCATATGAAGAGTCATGTAAGGTCGAAAGGTCATGGAAGTCAAACAATCATGAGGGAAGTCAAATAGACACAAGGGTCAATTTCATCCTTGGCTATAAATACCCCCTCATTTGTACATGTAAAGGACTTTTTCACCTTGGCTCCTCCCACATAGCATTGAGAGTCTGTTTTCTTTGAGGAGTAAGTAGTGGCTCCAACGCCCTTTCCATGGGGTTAGTGATCTATGGTGTAACGATGTGTCTTGGAACTTTCACTTAATTCAGAAGCCTACTAACAGGCCAGCACATTTTCACACATGTAATATAACTGTTGTAAGATTGATCTTGAACACTTGTAATGCATGTTTCTTTAACCTATGTTTGACACTTGAACTCATTAAATTGTTGTAATACATATATATATTAATGAAAATGTGTTGTATGAGTTGTTAATGTTGTCATGCCCGTGTTGTTTAGCTCCCCCGACATTAGACAAACCTTTCACGTAAACTTGTTATAACAACCGTCGCACTCGCACGGACTCCTTCGCTCTGTGTTTTACATATTATCTTTCCTTATGTGTTGTGATTTCCACATCTGTGTGGACTGCTCTTCCGGAATCTACACGCATCTTGTTGTGTTGTGTTTTCCTAACAGAGTTGGGGCTTCCTCCCATTCGACTTGGGACTCACTCCCACCCTCTCCCTCTACAGTGAAAGAACCATTGACACAAGTAACACTAGAAATCACCAGGCACACATACCTCACTACTCAAAGACAAAGCAGACCACTCTCCTATGATGAAAAGAAAGAGTTGAGGAAAATATTTAAGATAATGGCAAACGGGCCATCATACCGAATGGGACTCCCACACCAAACGGTGTGAGGTCTAGTTGGGACTTCATACCGGGGTGATCCCCTGAATGTTGGCGGGTCCAGCACCGTCAACATCCTCCAATATTTACTGTTTATCCTGCCATTCACAGTCAAGGACTCTTAAGCCTTATTGAGGGCATCCATCTCTAGGCTTTACCATATATCCTGCCATTCACCAATCGAGGATTCCTAGGCATACTAAGGTAACACAAAATCGAGCTTTACCACAACCAACAATCTGGTTCAGTGGTTACTACGCCAAGCCTTTACCACAATCCGTAGTATGATTCAGGGATCACTAGTCCATGTGTTCATTCTTTCAGAGACTACCTGATTCAGTTTTGAATCCATCTGGAAATCTAGCTCAAACAAAAACATGAGAATCCCATCACACCACGACTATCTGAAAATGGAAAAGCAAGGTTGAAGAACATTTTCACACCTAAAAAACCCATGCGAATGAAAACAAGAGAACCAAGAACACACATGCATAACTATGCATGCCAAAGCTAAAAAGGGAATCATATATGCAACTCGATAACTGCAAATAATCCTGTTGTAGCTGCTTGATCTTGCTCTTCCTTTCTTGATCTTTTCTTCCTCTGGCTTTCTTTTCTTTTCTTGATCCAATGTTGAAGTGCTCCAAGAAAACTCTAAGTTTCCAAGAGTGAGAGAGAGAGAGAGAGAATAGACAGAGAGGTCCAAAACTAAACTGACAAAAGGTTACAAACTGATCCTCAGAAGCCTTTTTATTAATGAGGCCTCTGTTGTCTTCATTTTCCATTATTTTCATTCAATTTCTTCCTCACATGCAACCTTTGACCTTTCAACTTCATTTTCTCCTAATTTCCATTATTTTCGTAATTAAAATGCCAATTAATGTTGCATGCCTTCCCAAATCCTTTTCCATTTCCTTTGCCAATTTCCTTAGCAATAATAAACCAAATGAACACCCATACTAGGATGTTTTTCCCAACATTCAGCTTGGAATAAGTGTCCCATGACCATGGTTATTCTTTTGCCTTTATTAACTTTTATTTACATGGAATTTTCACCATGGTTGTTACAACCCTCCCCCCCCAAACCGCTCTAGGGGAACACTATCCTCGGTGTTCAATGACACCCACAACCAAAAAGACTGTTGAAAGAAAAACATACTGTCCATGGATCTTTATAACTTAGCTCGATGCAATATTTAGAATGATCAACCCCCTAAGAAGCAAACCAACATGACACCATAACAACATGGAAACCATAATGACATGACACCCATACCATTTATTAGAACTTTATAACACAACCCATTGCAGTCTTTACATTCATATACATATGTACATATACCAAAACATGACACCAAAACATATACCAAAAACATTCGCTCAACCAACGAATAGAGAAGGATACATAGCCCGCATTTGATCCACCATCTCCCATGTAGCTTCATCAGGCCCAAAGTGCTTCCACTACACTTTAACTTGCTTGATTGATCAGTTCCAAAGCATGAGAATATTTCTCTACAATATACACTAAGGTTCCGGCTGTAATTCTCCATTTGGCTCCACTCTACAATACATACCAATCAATCACATGATCATCATATTTAACCTACTTCTTAAGCAATGACACATGGAAAACATCATGGGCTTTCACTGTCATAGGTAGTGTAAGTCGATAGGCTACTGGTCCAATCCTCTCAAGAATCTTGAAAGGTCCACAAAATCGAGGTGTTAGCTTGGCACACGATCCAATCCACAAGGAGATCTTCTTGGGCTTGTTGCACAAGTACACCTGTTCCCCAACTTGAAACTCCTTAAACAACTTGTTCCAATATGCATAAATTTTTTTCCTATCCTGTGTTGTCTTTAGATTCTTCTTAATTACCTACATTTCTTATTCCATCTTTACCAACATGTGAGGTACAATAAACACCCTATTTACTAGATCACTTGAACTAATGGGAGTGGTACAACTCCAACCATATAGTGCCTCAAATGGACTCATCCTCAATGAATCCCGGTAACCATTATTGTAAGCGAGTTCAACCACCAGAAGGTACTCCTCACATCTCCTTTGCTGATGGATCACATATATCCTCAACATTTCCTCCAATATCCTATTGATCCTCTCTGTATATTCATCTTCCTGTGGATGGCAATTTGTGCTGAAGGCCAACTCTATCCCCAAACCTAGAAACAACTCCTTCCAAATATTAGAAGTGAACTTAGCATCCCTGCCCGACACAATTTTCTTCTTAACACCATTAAACCTCACTACACCTCCAATGAATACATGTGCCACATCACTAGTTGAATACGTATACTTTACTCAGATGAAGTGCACTACCTTTGTCAACCTTTCCACCACAACCATGATAGAATCATGATTTCTAGATGTCCTCTACAAACCTGTAATGAAATCCATGGAAATGACCTCCCACTTCAACTCTAGAATCAGAATCGGTTGTAGTGGTCCACTTGAATACCTACATTATGATTTCACCCAATGAAAGTCCAAACATATATCCACAAACTCTTCCACATCCTTCTTCAGATTCGACCAATAATAAAACTTATTCACTATTGTCAATGTCTTCTGGTATCTAGGGTGACCTGAATACGATTTCGCATGAAACTCTCTCAAGATAGTTTTCTTGAACTCACTATTGTCTGGTATATATATCCTATCCCTAAATCTGGTCAAGCCATATGTTGTGGGATGATAGTCACATCCTGATCACATGTACCCTGTTGTAATCTTTGCATAAGCTCCATGTACCTTCCATCCTGTTGACCTGCCTCTAAGATATGATCTTGTTTGTCTGTCCCATAAGAACTCATAGATGCTATATGATTCACATGTTCTCTCTTGCTAAGAGCATCTGCAACCTTGTTCTCTTGACCCTTGATGTAATTGATATCAAAGTCAAACTCACTAATCATGGCCAACAATATAGCTTGACTTACATTTAGATTTTTCCGATCAAACAAGTATATCAGCCCACTATGATCAATCATGAATAAAAACCTCCTGCCAAGAAGATAGTGCCTCCACATCTTTAATGCATGGATGATTTCTTCCAACTCAAGATCATGTGTCAGATAATTCTACTCATACTCATTCAGTTCCCGTGACTCATAACATACTACCTGTCCTTCCTGCATAAGGAATTCATGAAGTCCTCTCTTGCAAGCATCTGTACATACCACAAAATCTTCATACATATCTACAATATTTAATACTATAGCATTCATCAACAACTACTCAATGCAAAAGAAGTTCATGATGAACCTCCTATAATAACCTACTAACCCTGTGAATGAATCCACATTTATAGGAGTTTCCCACTCCATGATAGCCCTTATGTTCTCTAGATCAGTTGTTATGCCTTCCTTGGAGACAACATGTCCCAAGTAATGTACCTCTATCTGAAATAAACTGCATTTTCTAAGATTAGAATACAACTGATGCTCTCTCAGCAATCTCAACACCGCTGATAAATGCTCGGCATGCTCTTCCTCATTTTTAGAATATATTAAGATGTCATCAATGAATTCAATAAAAAACTTATCCAAATAAGGACGCAACACACTATTCGTCAAGCACATAATGGTAGTTGGATCATTAGTCAAAGTAAATGGAACTACAACAAACTCATAATGCCCAAACCTAGTCTAGAAAGTTGTCTTGTATATGTCCTCTTCCCTTATGTGTACCTGATGATATTCAGATATCAAATCAATCTTCGAGAACAATGTTTCTCCCTTCAACTGATCGAACAAGTCATCAATCCTCGACAACACATACATGTGCTTGATTGTTTCCTTGTTCAAATGCTTGTAATCGATGCATAACCTGAGAGTACCATCCTTCTTCTTCACAAACAATACCAATGCACCCCAAGGAAACACACTTGGTCTAATGTATCCCTTGTCAAGTATTTCCTTCAAATGTAAATTTAGCTCTACTAGCCCTAGTGTGCTCATCTTGTACAATGTCTTTGATGTTGGAGCTACCCCTGGTACCAACTCAATGGAAAAATTCACTTCTTTGTGAGGTGAAAACTCTGAAATCTCTCTTGGAAGCACATCCTAAAACAATTGCAAGATCGGGTACCTTCTCAATACCTCCACATCCTCAACATCCTTACCTTTATCACTAGAAATGTGCACTGCAAATATCTCAAACCATTTTCTGTGACTGCGCTTTACCTGCATAGCTGTAACCATTATGACTGATGTTGCCTTCTTCTTACCTTTAAGACTCTCTTTTCTCCATTGTCATCCAAGCACTCAATGGATTTGTCATAACAATCCACTTTGGTCCTATGAAGATACAACCAGTCCATGCCCAAAAGCATACTATATGATCCCAACGAAAATACATTCAAATATGTTGAGGTAGGCATACCCTTCAACTCGAATGCACACACTCTTACCCAATGATACACTTTCTTCTGTGTACCTGTATCCAACTTCACTAACTAGGATTTTGTATGCACTACTTTATTCAAACCACACTTATCCACCAAGTAAGGGTTTACATAACTATAATTAGATCCAAGGCCAATCAAAATGGATACAACTTGATCAAAAATCTTATCATCCATCTCAATGATAGATGCTTGGTGATCCACCTACCAGTTATCCAACATTGCATATATACAAGGAATGCTCTACCCAACATCCCCAATAATTTGTGCCTCTTGTGCACTACAGATATGAGACCTACCACCCTGATTCTGCGGGAAATCCCTCTTAAAATGTTCCTTACCACATGTCCAACACTCCAACCATCATGTACCATCACCTCTATTCTATTTCTATGACCCATGTCCTTGTCTAGCTACATTGAACTTCTGGTAGGGTGCAACATTCTCTTTCTCTTCTACACTCTGAGGCCTTGTTCTTCTTGTCTACAATTTACCTTTACCTTTATCTTTCTCTTTCCATCCTTGCTAATATTTTTTCTTATGCTTTGACTGCTCATAGAAATGCTTCAATTTCTCAATAAATTCCTCAAGTGACCAAGGCTCATCATACTCAATTTGATCTCAAAATTCTAATGGAAATCCACTGAAAAATATCTGAACTTTAGCTTTCTCATCTTCAAGATATGACACATACCTCAATAACTCTAGGAACTTGTTCGTATAATCCTCATTTGTCATTGATCCCATCTTTAGCTTATAGAACTCCTTAGCCTTACTATCATAATACCTCTCTGTTAAGTACTTCTTCTTGAAAAGTCTATTGAATTCATGCCAACTCAAGTATCTTGTCCTGATGTCTCTGAATTGTTTCACATCTTCCCACCAAATGTTTGCTTTCCATTTGAGGCTGAAGAAAGCTATCTTGGCCTTCATATTCTCTTTGTATTCATGCATTTCAAATAGCTTCTTCAACCCAAGTAACCAAGCCTTTGCATCCTCTGACTTATTCAAATTTCCATCAAAGGTAGGTGGGTTAGATTTCTTGAACTCATTTGGAAAGTATCCCTTGTCACTCCTCATGTGAGGGTGGTAATGATGACAATCATAGTGCCTATCAGAACTAGAACTAGAATAGTACCTGTGTCCATCACCTCTCCTATCCAGAGTATCCAAGAGCTTTCCATCTCTAACCGTGTCATCCCTATCCAACCTATGACCACCATGAGACCTACTACCATATGCCCCATTAGTTCTATCCTCCTGCCCATGGTTGATCTGAAGTGGTCCCTACCTATGCAATTATGACAAACTTGGAAGGATTACTGCATTGAATTTTCTTGTTTCTCTTGTGTCTGAATGATTATATCATTATTTGCCTTACAAAGCCTTATTTATGCCTTCAAACTTCTCAATTTGTTTGTTAAGTCAGAAAAGTTCCCAACACCATGCTACTTATCTAATCCATAGTGAGAGTCTCATGGATTGTAGTCTACCATATTTCTAGTAGTCTTTGATCTCTTTCCTACCAAGTATAACATGTCAGCTAAAACAAAAGATAAACATAATCAACATACCTTAGTATAGTTTGGGGAGGATATATCATCTGCAAGATAAAACAGATTAGCATAATAAATGTATAAACATAATCATAACAATACATAAACATCATTTCAACCATTATCAATTCATGACCATACCGAACACATACCATGACCTCATGCATGACAAATATCACCATATCAATTTATTCTTAACAACATGTAAATAATGTAGTGCATTATCGACATACACTCATGACAACATGTTCAACAACCACAACATCAACTTTCACATGGTGACAAAAATTCAACCATGACCAACACCATGCATACACAACAAGTACATACACCACAATCATGGAGAACACATATGCCACCGACATGAATGCATGACCAACACACCACCCATCCAGTCCAAGGGGTAAACCATGCTCTGGTACCACTCTGTAACACCCTCGTCCCACATTTACCCAAATTAACTGGTCCGCTAGGGTAAACATGTGACGAGAGGCTACTATGATCTGATTCAACTCCCCTTGTACAGTTAAGGAAGTGGAATCGATAAAACACAACCAATCTGACCTTCTACACATGTTCCAGAACCTCCAGGAGCCACCTAACCCTTCTAAGTGACCAACCCTTGAGATAACTTGACATTTTATTGAACTAGAGCCTTAGTTGCTCCCATGAAATGGGAACACATGCAATTGGGACTCTCCAGTCACTCCCACAACAAGGGCATGACAACGATTGGGGACTTTTTCAGCTAGTTTTGAGTCAATGACCCCAGATTCTGTGCGAATTTTTCAAGGCTAGTCTCAAACTACTTCCCAAAACTTCAAGAAACTTCCAAAAATGAGAAATAACATCAGAACAATGATACTAATGTAAATACTTGATATGAACCCTACTAGACATGACATTCATTTCATCAAACATGTCACAAATATGCATTCTACGAGTCATAGCAATAGATCTGAGCATAGGGATCTCATACTTATCTGAGAATCGCTAAGAAGCATTAATGCCTTATCATATTATCTCCATCATCTTCCATTAGGTCATATATTCATTGTTAATTCATTTAAAAATCAAAACATTATGAGATCCATACATCATCACTGTCATAAAACATACTCATAACCCGTATATAAACAACATAAATAACAAATATAAGAAAACCATAAAATCTACATAAAAACTAGTACATTTACACATGAAATACCACGGAAAATAGCTCTTATTAATGAGTGAAAAACCCAATCAGGTATGGGACTTCCATGAACCACTTAACCATAGATTGGTTGAACCAAATATTTCTTTTAGCCAATCACCCCCATACCATATTCCACGCATGATGTGTGATTCATAATCAAAATCAACCAGGGCTTCCCAAGGATAAACCACCTCACCTTCATCAATAGAACTAAGATTTACTATAATCCCCACTTGATCACTAGGCCCTAAACAAGCATTGATGCTACCAGATTTATCCACCTACACCATGATGAATTTTCCTATCTCCTAGTATCTAGGATTTACCGTACATCTTGCCATACAATGGTCAAGGACACCTAAGCCTAATCGAGACTCCACCCTCCAGATTACCGTATATCTTGCCTTTCAACGGCCACAGATTCCTAGGCCTGATCGAGGGCACCCACCTCTAGGTTTTACCGTATATATTCACTGGTCAAGGATATTTAGGCCCACCGAAGTAACAGAAGGTTTAGCTTTACCGAAACCCACAATCTGGTTCAGAGGTTACTAGGCCAAGCATTTACCGCAATCCATAGTACAATTCAGAGATCACTATGCCACATGTTCTTTCTTTTAGAGACCACCTCACTCAGTTTTGAATCCATTTGGAAATCTAGCTCAACCAAAAACATGATAACCCCATCACACCATGACTATCCAACGGTGGAAATGAAAGGCTGATAAACATTGTCACACCTAGAAAAACCCATGCCAATGACAGCAAGAGAACCAAGAACATAAATGCATAATCATGCATGCCAAAACTATCAAGGAAATCATACATGCAACTCGATACTTGCAAATAATCTCACTGTAGCCACTTGATCCTACTCTTCCTTGCTTGATCTTTGCTTCCTCTTGCCTTCTTTGATTTTCTTGATCCATTGTTGAAGTGCTCCAAGAAAACTCTAAGTGTCCAAGAATGAGAGAGAGAGAATAGAGAGCGAGCTCCAAAACTTAACTAACAAAAGGTTACAAACTAATCCTCAAAAGCCTTTTTATTAATGAGGCCTCTATTTTCTTCATTTTACTTCAATTTCATCCTCACATGCAACCTGTGACCTTTCACCTTCCTTTTCTCATAATTTCCATTATTTTCATAAATAAAATGCCAATTAATGCCTCATGCCTTCTCAAAGCCTTTTCCATTTCCTTTGCCAATTTCCTTAGCCATAATAAACCAAATGAACATCCACACTAGGATGTTTTTCTCAACATTTAGCTTGGAATAAGTGTCCTATGACTGTGGTTATTATTTTTCCTTTATTAACTTTTATTTACATGGAATTTTCACCAGGGATGTTACAAATAAAACTCTAAACAAACAATAATGCCTCTCTAAATTGTGGTATAACTATCCACAGTTAAAACAAAATGAGTTTCGCAGGTGCCAAAATGGTATTCATGATAACAATGTTCTTGCTACCACTTTTTATTCACCATTAGTCAACAATTCTAACAACTTTTGCAATATTCTCTTCCCACTCAAGCAACCATATTTCTTGCAATTTCTTCCTCTTACATCATTCTTCAAATACCTTTCTCTTAGCTATTCAAAGAAAGGCAACAAGAATGGATAATTTTTCCCAAATAGTTCAGGACCCCATGAGAAAGTGACAGAATGACTTAGTTTTAAGATGTGTTCTCCGATGTCTCATCTTCCAGGGTTCCCCTTTTTCAAATTTCCTTCTAACACAACCAAGCTGTTTTAGCTCCAAGTTCCTTATGAAAAATATGACTAAATGTCCATCAAGATTCCCACTCTTGTTATAATACAATAAATAATAATTTGAAAATTTTAGAAATCCTAAACTATATGGCTCAATTCCTTTATAGAAATCCCTATGAAGAAGTCTTCCATTTCCTAATGCATTAACCAATATATTGTTTTGATCATTTCCCTTGTTGAAACTTTTAGAGAAAATCCATCAACCACAAGAACATGATTGGAACCATCTTTCATATTTCAAATCTCTAGTTGCATAAAATTCATGAATGCAAGCAACTGTGATGTATGATCATCGACTTTTGCAGTTGCATTTTACCTTCAGTATCATTTTATATTTTCCCCAAATTTCTTATAAAACACAATGCAACTAATACATGTGACTGATGCTTGAGAGAATAAACATTTTGGGCACTTCTACCCACAAGGGTTTGCAAAAGTCCAGATAGTTGCTAAAACCTTGATTTTGAAAGGCTAAGTGGTATCTTCGCTCTTCCATCCCCCGAATGACTTAGAGAAACTCCAGTATATCAATCCCAATCTAGCTACAAACAAAAGAGCCATTCTGCCATTCAGTTCTATTTAAACACATACAATAACAGTGGCTATGAACGCAAGGATGTTTACATCCAAGTATCAAAACTTAACTATAGAGCTGAAATTTTTTCCCAATGTCATAAACTCTTAGTTTATGACATATTTCAATACAAGTGTTTTCACAACAATTGAAACACCGAAAATGTTGACAGAGGAATACCACTGTAATTTCAAAACCACAAAGTGGAATGTGGAGGGGGTCTTGGACGGTAAGCGGTTTTAATGAAAGGGCCCCTACTATATTTCTAGAGCTGCCACGTTGCCATAGGCTATTTGGAAAAATAGCCTAAGCGGACCCCCCTCCGTTAAACTTTAGACATTCAGAAGGGTTGCACAATTGAACCACAAACATTGAATTATGACTGCCATTATTCAACATTAAAAAATGTAAGCCCTTTATCCTGTGCACTTCCACTATTGATCTTAATACTGGTTGTATTCTGGCTATGGGATATATCCCACATCGATTGGGTGATTTTATCTACAATTTTTTATATGCACTAACGCTTACCCATCCTTTTAATGTGCAGTGCATTCATAAAAAAAATTGATATAACTAAGTTTTAACAAAATTAATTAAAAATTTTCATATGATTAAGACTCTATAAACAAACTAGAAAATTTTGAAAACTTTGGTAGTATTTCCTTTAACAGAATATGTTACAACACCCAACTTCATATAACTAAGTTTTAACAAAATTAATTAGAAATTTTCATATGACTAATACTATAAACAAACTAGAAAATTTTGAAAACTTTGGTAGTATTTCCTTTAACAGAATATGTTACAACACTCGACATGTTAATGTTAGGAAGATTTGATATCAATAAAACTAAAAGGGAATCTAATCTAGTAGCACCTCCAACATCAGATCCTAATCTAGTAGGGAATCTAATCTAGTAGCACCTCCAACATCAGACCTTATGTCATCTATTGCAACTTTGGTAGGATTTCCTTTGAAAAAATATGTTACAACACCCGACATATTGATGTTAGAAAGATTTGATATCAAGAAAACTAAAAGGGAATCTAATCTAGTAGCACCTCCAACAACAGATCCTAATCTAGTAGCATCTCTAACATCAGATCCTATGTCATCTATTGCAAAAGAGATAAAACATATACACTTAAAGATGGATTAAAGTTAGGCAGTTGCAGGACACGATTATAAAATTCAAAAGGGGACAATGGATGTAAGAAAATAATTCTCATAGAGGCATATGCAAGATTCCATTCAAATCTCAAAGGTGTCCAAATAATCTTGAGAAAAAAACACAGTAGAACAACCTTATGTTCACTAGTGCAGACCTTGTAAATCTCATCACATAGACGAGACTTCTGTAGTGGCCCAAAGTGTTAATGAGAAAGACTCTAGTTTTATGGATTTCACTAACACATATAGCATGATGGTTGGGAATGGAATACAAAAAGCTAGTCATCTAGTTGATAGGATCACAAAATTGTATGGAGAAATGCTATCTCAAGAAGAGATTTTGAGTATGATAAGATCAAATTTCAACGGTGTGACTTATGGTAGGAGAAATAAAGATGCATCTAGTCCAAGCTAGGAAGAGTTGTCTCTTCCTCCAAAGAAGAGCCACAATGAAGCCAAAAAGAAATTTCAAAATCCTCCAAAGAATATTCATCGGAGAATTCAAAATTTGACATCATCAGTTGGGAAACAAATGTGAAGATTCTAATGCCTCTAGTGGAAGTGGTGAAGTTTTATACCTTCAAGAGGAAAATTAGGAAGGCATTAGGATTTGAAGTGGTAGAAGTTCACAAATATGCTAAATATTTAGAAAATTACCCTCCCATTATCCTTTCATCAGTGTTTGGGAGATCACCTACAAATCCTCTGCATAAAACTTTCTTTATTTCATTGGTAGTGGCAGATTGGATATTTCATAATTGTATGCGTGATTCTGGATTGAGATTAAGGACTTCAAGGCCTTGTCATATGTGTGCATTTTATTCTTGAGAAGTCCCTACAATTTGATTAATCAAGGCTCTCCAAGTTCACTTAGCAGCTCATCCAAATATCTACCTTAGTATGGATATAGTTGTTTTGCACATTCCCATGGCTTGGGGAATGTTGTTGTCAAGAAATGTTAAAATTGTAGCAAGAAAAGCTTCCATTTGAATTGTTCCTTAGTAAAATGCAGAAATTCAATTTTCCACATCAATAGGGTGACTTGGATTGCAGTTAGCTGGAGTGACATAGCTTTGTCTCCTAGTTAAATAAGTAAATTCGAGTTATAGGCTATAAGTAGAGTTGTGCATGGGTCAATTGCTAAAATTTAGCAATCTCGTGGAGTTATTGTTAGTTAAACTCAGTTAACTGAGCCCCAGTCTTTATTGGAGTCAATAGGAGTTCATTTGAGTAGTTATAACAATTGTTAACTCATTGATCTCTTAGTTAACTAATCAATCTACTAAAAATAGTCTCAATCATGCATGGAATTCGAATTTCCTAATTGGAGTGGAGGAAAAGGCACATTGTAATTATCAATTGTATACTAGTTGAGTGTACAATTTTTTCCATTGAATAGGTGGTCAATTCCTCCAGGATTTGTGTAAAGAAATAGGTAATTCTCAAAAAATTCAGGGGCTAATTTCCTCAAGGATTGCGCAAGGAATTAGGAGGATAATAGAAGCATGTTTTAGCTAAGTTTTGGTAAGAGTAGATCAGTGAGTAGGAGATCAGAATTTCAGTGTAGGGTAATTGATCCATATTCTCATCTAAATTAATGGAAAGCCACAAAGGGGCTTTTCCTTGTTGGGTTCCGCTGTAAAATCATTGTGTTCCTTCTGATTTAATGGTTTCATGTTGTTGCATGTGTTTCTATCGCTTGTCTTCCTTTCCTCAAAATAGTAGAAGAAATTTGTGTCTCTTGATTTCAATTTGATTTCATAAGCGGTAGGAATATTCTTGCAACTTCTATATGGTATTAGAGCTATGAAAAACTACAAAGAAACCTTGTTCTAGATATTCTCTCAGAGAAATTTTGGTTTGCAAAGTTTTTGGTGTAGATTCTCTTCAGTGCAAGAAAAATGTATTTTAATGGATTAAGGCTTGAGTATGCATTGGAGGGCACCTCAAATTTTTGTGCCTGGAAAGATAATATGGAAGCTATCTTGGATGACAATGGAGTATGGGAATATACACAAATTTATATTCCAAAACCAGCAACATCAAATGCATAAGCACTTGCTCAGTGGAAGAAAGACACAAGAAAATTCAGGAGGATTATTTTGGAGGGTGTTAGAGATCATGTGGTTTCAAACTTGCATGGAAAGGAGACTTCTTTTTCAATGTGGGAAAATCTCACAGATCTCTTCCGGATCAGTTGTGATGTCAAGAAATTGACATTGAGAGATGAACTCAGGAGCATTTGAAAAATGAAACCATTCCTTAATACCTATCTAGATTCACTCAGGTTCGAGATGAACTTGGACGAGTAGAATAAAATGTGCCATCATATGAACTTGTGAGCTTAGCATTCCTTATCCTTCCAAAATCCTGGCACAACTATTAGGATTCAGTTAATGGAAGAGACAAGCTACTAGATTGGGAGAGATTTTGGGTTGATTTGTTGCAGGGGGAGATCAGAAATTAATATATATATATATATATATATATATATATATATATATATGGTGTCACATCCAAATCTAAGGAGGAAGAAAAATTTGCTCTCACAGAAGAGGAAAGAAGGCGAAGGGCAAGAAGTCCCAAGGAAAGAAAAATTCCAACTAGAACCATGGCAAGAAGAAAGACCTTAGCAAAATTCAATGGTTTCATTGCCATGAATACAGACACTATGCAACCAAGTGTCTGCACAAGAAATACAGGAAGAAGCCTGCAGGAGGAGCAAGAGGTGATGCTCTCACATCAAAATTCAAATTGGATTTCACCCTTATTGCATGCATGGAAAGTATTATATGAAGTAGCTTATGGTACTTGGACTCTGGAGCATCATTTTATATGATAGGATTTAAGGAGTTCTTCAACATCCTAGAGGAGAAGGACCTACAATTACACATAGAACTTGGAGATGATGGGAGGTATAATACCAAAGGGATTGGTACTGTCACCTTTAAGAGGGAGTCAGGCTCCCATTTTCACCTAAAAATGTAATGTATGTGTCTAGGTTGAATATAAATTTGATTCTTGTAGTTATATGGGAGGAAAGAGGTTATGACGTGGTGTTCAATAAAGGGAAAGATTTTATGAAGCATGTTTCTACTAGACAAGTAAAACAAATTGGTATTAGAGTGAAAATATCTATAAGTTGGAGGTGGATGCATGTGCTGCATTGAGTAGTAAAGAAGAACATGTTCAGAGTCGAGATGCTGGAGAACTCTAGCATAGGCACATGGGTCACCTACACCATGGAGCTTTGAAAATCATGCAGCAGATCACCACAAGACCTCAAAAATGCACTCTTGAGCAACATGATGTTTCCAAGGGATGCACCCTTAGGAAGTATGTGAAATCCACCTTCCAAGGCTAAGATAACAAAGTTGGATCCATCTTAGATTGAGTCCACTTAGATGTGTGTGGACCATTTTCGACAACCTCAGTTGCAAATCACGGGTATTATGTAATTTTCATAGATGAATTTTCCCACAAATGTTGGATCTATTTTTTGTAGAATAAAAATGAAGTGTTTGCAAAATTTGTTGAATTCAAAGCATTAGTTTAAAATGTGATTGGATAGAAAATTAAAACCCTGAGAAGTGAAAATGGGGGAGAGTTTGTGTCAAGTGCTGTCAAATATTTTTGTGCCAAGGAAGCTATTAGAAGAGAACTAATTGCACCCCACAACCCACAAAAAAATGGGGTGGCAGAGAGGAAAAATAGAATAATTGTAGGAGTTGCAAGAAAGATGTTGCATGACCAAGGATTACCATTATCCTTGTGAGAATAAGCTTGTAATATAATAGTTTATTTTCACAACTGTAGCCCTCACAAAATACGTGGCATGATCACACTTAGAAGATTTCTCTACAAGGAAGCCAGATGTATCCTATTTTCAAAATTTTGGAGCTATAATAATTTTCATGTCTCCAAGGATAGGAGGAAATAGTTGGAGCTTACAGAGATGAGATGGGGATCTTTGTAGGATACACAGAGAAACGTCATAACTATTGGATGTATTTTCCCTCACTAAGGATAACAGTGATGAAGATAGATGTCATATTTGATGAGGAGAAGGCTATGATAATCTCTTTAGAGCGAGAGTTGAGTACTCCACTAGAGGAAAATATTCTAGCTCCAAAGGAGGAGCCTTAGGATGTTTTGGAGAAGCCACATATGGAGGCTCAGAGAGCAGGTTGAGTGGAGGGACCCACTCAACTAGAATCTTCAAGATAAGGGAGGAAGAGAATCAGAGAGGCTAATATGTTAGTGTAGGTTGCACAAGAGCATGTGGGAGCTCCTACATCCTTACAAAGACAGAGGAGATCACCAGGAAGATATACTGGTTATATGACACTCATGATAGAACTCATAGATTCCGAGCCTTATTCATTTGAAGAGGCGGTTTACCAACTAGTATGGGTAGATGTCACGGTGGAGGAGTATTACTCCATCATGAAGAAAAATGTAATGGAGGAGGCTCCAAGACTAAAGAACAAGTCAGTGGTTGGTTCCAGATGGATATACAAAGTGAAACATATAGCTGATGGTAGTATCGAGAAGTACAAGGCTACATATGTGGCCAAATTCTTCTCTCAGGTAGAGGGAGTTGATTATGAGGATAGATTTACCCATATGGCAAAATATTCCTCCATCGTAACCATTCTAGCAGTAACTGCACAGTTGGGGTGGAAGATCCACCAAATTGATGTGAATACAACCTTCCTCAATGGAGTGGTCAAGGAAGAGATTTACATAGAGCAACCTGAGGGGTTTGAGACATTTGATAGGGAGACACGTGTGTAGACTTAGGAGATCCCTTTATGGTCTCAAGGAATCACTATGTGCTTGGTACACTCAGATAGACACATATCTCAGTGAATTGGGCTTCACCAAGAGTGAAGTAGATTCCAATCTCTACTACATTGTGGTAGATGGAAAATTTCTCATTCTAATCCTATATGTAGATGACTTGATATTGACAAGGGATGAGAATTTTATCCAGTCTTGCAAGGAGGACCTTGCAAGAGAGTTCGAGATGAAGGACATGGGCTTCATGCACTACTTCCTTGGTTTGGAAGTGTGGTAGGGAGATGGAGAGTTATTTGTAGGTCAGGGGAATTATACCTCTAAAATACTTCAAAGATTCCATATGCAGGATTGTAAGCCTATGGACACTCCTTTAGCTACCAACTGGAGCAAGGAATATGCCTATACAAGAGAGGTAGTAGATGCCACCATATATAGATGACTAGTGGGGTCCTTGATGTATCTGGTGAACACAAGGGCCAACATATGTTATGCAGTTAATCAACTGAGTCAATTTATGGTGAAGCCAACCAAGATTTGTTAGAAAGCAACAAAGCATGTTCTTAGATACCTCAGAGGCACAAGAAATTTTAGGTTATGGTAGAGGAGGACTAATGGTGTGAAGCTCCAAGGCTTCACTAATGAAGATCGGGTAGGGAGTCCATTAGACAGGAAGAACAATTTAGGAACTATCTTCAACGTTGGGTCAACAATTGTTTCTTGGTATAGCAAGAAACATAGATCTGTAGCACTCATCTCATCAGAGGTTGAGTATATGGTTGCTAGTCAAGAAGCATGGAAGGCCATTTGGACGAGGAAAATTCTTTTTGGTATTTTCAATAAGGATATGGATCCTACTATGATTTACTATGATAATCATAGTTGTATCAAACTCTCTAAAAATACAGTATTTCATGACAATTCCAAGCACATTGATATCATGTACCACTACTTGAGATATTGTGTGCAAAGGATAACCATAATGTTGCAGTACATTCCCATAGAGGAGCAAGATGAAAATATTTTGACAAAGGCACTATCAAGAGGAAAATTTGAGTTCCACAAGAGTGGATAAGGGTGATGAAAAACCATCTTCTTGCTAAGAGGAAGTGTTAAAATTTTAGCAAGAAAAGTCTCCATTTGACTTGTGCCTTAGTCAAATGGAAAAATTTGATTTTCCACATCAGCATTATGACTTGGATTACAGTTAGCTGGAGTGACTTGGATTTGTCTCATAGTTAAATAAGTAAATTCGAGTTATACACTAGAAGTAGAGTTGTGCATGGGTTGAATACTAAAGTTTAGAAATCTATTGGAGTTATGTTAGTTAAACTTAGTTAACTGCATGTCAGTGAGCAAGAGATCAAAATTGCAGTGCAGGGTGTGCTCTAGGATTGGAGCAAGACATTGTAATTGATCCATATTCTAATCTAAATTAATGCAAAGTAGCAGAGGGGATTTTCCCAGTTGGGTTCACCTGTAAAATCATTGTGTTTTAATGGTTGCATGTTATTGCATGTGTTTATATCATGTGTTTTTCTTTCCGCAAAATAGTAGAAGAAATTTGTGTCTCTTGATTTCAGTTCGATTTCATTAGCATTAGAAAATTTATTGCAATTTATATAAGAAAATGGGCTTTGGATGTTGTGGGGCACATTCATATGGAATTTTCATATGCCACTACCCTAAATCCATTTAGTGAGGCACTTACATTATAGAGGGAACCTTTTAGGAAAAACCATATTAAAGATTGAAGGAAACCTAATAAAAACCTTACTTGTTTGGAGGAAGGTATGGGACTATAAATCATATTTTTATCCAAATAAGAATTAAGATTATATGTCGACAAAATGTGGACAATTAACTTTGATGGTGCAAGTTCCAAACAAGGTAATGGGGCAGGTATGATGCTAACTTATCTTGATAAATAGTTTTTTTGTCTTTCTTATAGATTGGAATTTCAAGCTACTAAAGCCAAGTATGAAGCACTTTTGATTGGTTTGCATGTTTCCAGGGATCTAGTATCAATCTATTGAAATTAATGGGTGATTCCAACTTCATTCATTTCCAAGAGAAGGGATTGAATGATAAATTAAAAAGATATAGATAAATAGTAGTATTGGAAACAAAATATTTTGATGCTTTTTGTTTAGAAGTTATGTACCAATTCATGAATGCTAAAGAATATGACCTGGTATTTTCAACCTCATTAATCCAAGTTTTCTTATAATTTGATAAGGGTGGAAGAATAAGAAGTATTTATAGACCCTCAATTCCAAACAACATTGAAAGCTGAAAAGTGCTTGAAGATGATGCATGGATAAACCAATTTCTCAACAACACAAATGAGATTGAAAAAAATGAAATTGGTTGGAGGGATGAGGATTCTACAGAGTAACATTAATGGTACACATATATAATATATTACATCAAGCATCTCACTAGTCTCGGGCACCTTCTAGAACACAAGAAATGAGCATTAAGGTTGAAGGCCTCAAAGTATTGTTTCATAGAACAAGGTTTGGGATGGATGAATCCTAATGATCTAGTCTTAAGAGTGTCCACCCAAAAAAAGTAAACAACTAGACTAAATAGCTCCATCATGGTTTGTGTGGTGGAAATCATGCAACAAGGACAACTATGCACAAGGTAATTAGAAGTTGCTACTAATGACCAACTATATTCACATATGTGCACAGGTTTATCAAAGAGTTCCAAGTATCTCAGTTCTTCATAGCAAAACATAATTTAGCAATAGGTCATCTTCATTCTAGTGTAGTAAAATCACGATTTTAATAGTGTGTCCTAGAATTCATTTGTGTGTTCAAGGACAATTCAAGTAATTGCCACAAATGGATTCTTACCATAAATGATTATTATACAAGATGAGTGGATGAATTTCACACTAAGAAGGAAATTAGTGAAATGGTAATTAATTTTATAGAAAATAAAATAATTAACAAATTTAGGGTGCCTACCAAAATCACTACAGATAATTCCAAAGCTTCAGTTCAACCAATATGACTAACTTCTAATTCTACCATGATGTTATCCTTTCAGATTCTTCCAACTGCTATCCTTAAGGCAATGGGTTAGTTGAGTCTAGCAACAAAAAACTCATGAGCATCATCAATAAGGTCGTAAGCAATAATATGAAGCAATGGGATAGTAAGTTGAAGTACACTTTATGGACTAATCAAATTACAAAGAAATAATCCACTGGAAAGAACCCATTTTAGTTAGTAAATGGGATGGATGCCACTTTTCCTAGTCATCTCAAACTTCCCATATACAAGTTAATGCAACATTTCTCCATTCAAGAAGAAGCAATGTAGAAAAAATTGATTAGTTGGTAGAATTGGATAAGACTGGAAGGGAGGCATACGATCACCTTCTCAAAGTATAGGAAAATACTAAAAGGAAGTTTCACAAGAAAATATTGTAGCCCTTATCAAGTATGTATCTTACATTTACATTATGCACTTTAAATCTCTTCGAGGTTTTTTCCAAGTTATGAATGACAATTTGAAAATGGTTGAATAATCTCATCTCTATCTTACATCTACAATACATAAGTTAATTATTTTAGTTTTCTTTTTCCAACTTATGCATTGTGGGGTGGGGAATATTCAAAAAATAAGACACAAACAATGTTAGAATATTGGTAGATATTATTCCTAGGGTAGTCTTTCAACTCGCACAAAAAGATAAAAATATTAGGTAGAAATTGAAGGTAGCCTAAGATGGGAAAAAGAGTTGTGCAAATCAATAGAGAATGCACAAGGAATTCCAAGTGGGAGAAAAATTAGATCTCCACATCAAACCAAACAAGAGTTTAGTAAATTGGGGTCTTGTGCAAGGTTGTCACCTAGATTTTGCAGACCATTTTAAATTTTGGAGAGAGTGGGGCTAGTGGCTTATATATTGGCCTTACCATGCACAATGAAAGCACATGTTATTTTCCAAATTTATTTTCTTAACAAGTATGTACATGACACTAACCATGTATTGGATTGGTTTGTCATACAAGTGGAATATGAGGGAGAATTCCAACCAAAACCACTAAGCATCCTGGAGTAGGGGCAGACCGCGCTCCAAAGTTGTGTAATAGAACAAATCAAGGAGTAATGGAAGCACTTTGGACCAGATGAGGCCACCTTGGAAATGACAGATCATATGAGGGTACTTCACCCATTTTTGTTCATTGAATAAATGAATGTAAGAGTTGTAAATATAAAGATCAATGCTTGCAATTTTTTTGTTTGTTTATAAAACAAAGAGGATGATGTTCCCTTAAGGCGGTGGAGTTTTTAAAATCCATTTTTGTTGCAATCCATACATGTAAATTTCGGTGTGCGTATTTTTCTAAGCATATGTAAGTTTATGAAAATAAATTGAATTGATGGTTGGTCGAAGGGAGGGGAAAAAATCCAAGACACTAGGGGGGAAGGTTGCATGTGGTGTGCCAAGAGAAATCCTAGAACCACCCACATTTAATCTGTTACTTACCACTCTGACCACGAAATTCTTGCACTAATAAGAATTGAAGTTCCTGAGTGGGAAATATGGGGGGGAACGACAACACCATCCTTATCCCCTTCTCATGGATCAAGAGGGGAATGAAACAAAAATCAAGGAGAATAAGAATAAGAAGAAGAAGGATCATATTGTAGAAGTGGGGAAATAAAAAGAGAGACAACTCATGGGAAAAGAAGTTTGGAATATGTCTATAAATGAGAAAGATTGGCAGTGGAGAAACCTGGACTAAGACCATGCAAAAAATGAGTTGTTTGAATATCAACGAAAATGACTAAATTGGATTGGAACGTCTTAAGCTAATGCTCTAATATTTGGAGTGTCCTTCCCTATGTTGTGATTAGAAGGCCTTAGAAAATTTTCCTAAAGCTAAATGGCTAGTGGGAGGCCTAGTGGAGGATTGAACCATTGAGTGCTTATTGAATAAGCTTATAAACCACTTGGGTTATTGTTTTATGGTTGATAAACCACTTGATAGGGAAAGTTGAGCCACTACGGTGCCTGCTGAAGAGTTGATAAAATACCTTGATAGTGGACTACAAACCCCTGCAATGCTTTCCATGAAAACCGAGTTGATAAACCACCTAAAAAATGGATTCAATCTCCTGAAACTGAGAAATTCCACAATTGGCCCTTAAGTGAATCCCCGCGATTGATCTTAAAGAGTAAGAGAGTCATTTTGGTGCTTACTGCCAGAGAGAAATTGATAAACCACCTGGATAGTGGATTCTACCTCCTGAGTGTTTAAATAAGCCTTGGTGTGAATGTTTCCTTGAGAAAGTATCCCCTGACACTCTAAATCCAACTTGGGGATGGTCAATTACAAGATAGATTGTGGTGTAGTTGACCGATTATTGGGTGGAGAGTAGAAGTCCCTCCTTCAGTTTCCAACCATCTCAATTTATTCGAAAAAGTATAAATTTTTGCATATCTGGATTACAAGTTGTGATAACGTTGTTCTATTAATGAATGTTATTATGATCATGCATATTCATGGGTGGATGCGTGAAAGTTGTTATTACACTCACTGATATCTATATTGGATATTTTTGATTCGATTACTAGTAGCACCATGGATTTTCTACCCTATTCATGATTTATAATTTATTTGTATGCTTGGAGTTGAGTGTTTACATGGTCGTAGTTGAAGGTTCATGTTTTCTGAAAGTTGTTGTAAACTGTAGATCTTTGCAATTTCCCTCGTTGTTTTTGCTTGGATTATAACCCAATTATTTACTTAGAACTCACCATAATAAGAAATTCCTGACAAACTCCTTAATAATTGAGTTGAACACGTTTTTCACCTATTGAAGGCCAATGATTAGGCCTAGGTCATCTCCTGTAAAAAAATTGGTGTTTGGGCTTATGCCCCCATGCCTTAAGAAATTTCTCAAATTTCCATACTCCTTTGTTTCTTCATGTGCCAGAGTAATCTGATGATCTAGGAGTCTGATGATGACAATAACCTCCATGGTCATGTGGGGGATAGATCCCTTCTGGGACCAAATCCTCCCTCTTCATATTTCTGTAATATATGATGATCCATGGATTTCGTGGTGGATGGGGCATAAGAATATATGCATGAGTGGATGTCTCCAGGTAAAATTTCCTTGTTTAACCATCACTGCATTTGGGATTGGGTTATAGTGGGGAAAATACCAGTATTATTGTGTGGGCCTTGCACTGGATTCCCCTCTCGTGCTTAAGGATCCATTGATCCCAGGATTCAGTGTTGGTGAGGAGAAATACATTATTGAACCGTTGGGATAGGAACTAGCCAGATGTAACGACAAAATAGTGCATAAGAGCGTAGTGGGTGGGGTGTGTGATTAGTGGGCTTATGTCCGAGTTGTCATGGAAATGCCACAATGACCGGACAAGGACCATGTGGTGGTACAATGCTTATGTGGCCCTATATGACTAGTTAAAGTTCAGAAGAGCATAAATTTCAATCTACAAGTCAGATTGAGATAAAATTTATATTGTTGAACACAATGGTGACATTTGTTTTAAGATTTGAATATCTAAAAAAATTAGGACTTTGTAACCCCATATTTATAATAGAGCTTAGAGATCAGGCTAAAGTAAACATGTAACACCTCCCACAACCAAGACAAGATAAGGGGATGGGGGGGAGAGTTGCAAAGTGGTATTAGAGCCCGAGTTTAGTAATCAAACTAAATGGGCCTTAAATAAGAAAATTAGAGATTTTTTGCAAGGTGATATGAAAATAGAGGTTTAGTATTAGAATCTTAGAAGTAAAATTGTTATTAAGCAAAGTCTTTCGGTAGAAATCTCATAAGATAAATTTTTGGCCGATGTGTTTCGAACCAACAAGTGTGGTTCACCATCAAAGATATGGATAGAAGTTAAATTGTTATTTTTAATTGTTACTTGATTGAGCTAATAATTGTCTGTGCATAAGAACACATAAGAAGACACAAATTTACAACTAGGAAATAAAGGAATGAGAAGCATAATGGTATAGTACAATACATATAGATTTCAACATAATTAGAAAGAGGACTTAGTTGGCAAGAGGACAAATTCCCTTGATTGGATGGAAAGCCTTAGGAGCTTTATAAATTGAGAAGTTGTAAGGAAGACAATGAAAGGATACTCAAAGCTCAATAAAACAAAGAATAAGTAAATGTAGTGATTTTGCAGAGCTTATTAGATCTACAAAGGAAAAAGCAACATGAGCTCTATGCCAACTATCTCAGTAGGCACAAATCCAAGCAAAGTCCATCTAAAATATGGAAACATGGAATGGATACTAAAAGGGTAGAAGGAAGAAAGTCAAATAAAATACATAGACAAGCAATTGAAGACACAATAAGAGGAGGAAATCCACTTAACACTCCAGAAAGAATGACAAACAACCATGAGTATTTATCAAGTGTTGCAAAGAAGACACCACCAAAAAAGAGTGAGAAAAACTTAATGCCAAAGGAGTTCAAGAAAGTGAAACCCGTTACCTTTGATGGAAAAATTAAGAAGGCAGAAGAGGCAAAATCCTGGGTATTGGGAATGAAGAAATACTTCAGAATACATTATTACTCTGGAAGTATGAAGGCTAGAATATCCATTTTCAGCTTGAAGAGAAAAGTTGATATATGGTGGGAGGATTTGAGAAATGTCAAGGGAATTAGAAAGAAAGAATTGTCATGGGAAAGGTTTGAGAAATAATTTCATGAGAAGTTCCTATCTAATAGGTACTAGGACAAAAGGATTAGATAATTCCATGAGCATAAGATAAGGAAACTTACTGTTGAGAAGTACACCAATAGATTCTTGGAACTGTTGAGGTATGTGTCATACATAAAATATGAGAAGGTAATGATTCAAAAGTACATCAGCGAGCTACCACAATATTAATAAGATAGGAATGAGTTTGATGAGACAAGAACCTTGGAGGACACCATTCGAGAGGCCAAGTATTGCTATGATTAGTCCAAGAATAGGGCATAATTTTGAATAGATTAGAAGAAGAGAGATAAGACCAACTTCAATGGAAAAGGACCAAAATACTCAAGATATAAGTAAGAAGGGAGGAATGTGAAGTTCATCGCTCTTTCCAAGGGTGGGTTTCAACAAAAATCCACCACTACCAGTAGGGATCAACCCACTAAACCAACACAAGAAGAGGCTAATGGGTTCAAGAAGGGACCATTGTAGTGTTGGACACGTGGAGAGAACCACCTGCAAAGAGACTATCGTCACCAATAATCGAATAGTACAAGGTTGTACAATGTGAAAGTGG
Organism: Pinus taeda; assembly: GCA_000404065.3. Lineage (NCBI taxonomy): Eukaryota > Viridiplantae > Streptophyta > Pinopsida > Pinales > Pinaceae > Pinus > Pinus taeda. Next base: position 61,592 of record APFE031217689.1, read on the forward strand.
AAACAAAAGTGAATGACATGGCTCAATATGTGTCTCAAATTTATGCTACATTGGACAACAAACAGACAAACCATCAAGCTTTAGTAATTAAGATGGAAGGTATGGTTATTAACCAACTTATATAAGTTTTAATTGAACCAAGTTCTAATTTCAATTATATCAGCCCGAAGGTTGCATAGAAATGTGATTTACAAAGGAAAACTCGTGAAAAACCATGGCTAGTCCAGTTGACCACATGAACCAAAAGGTGTGTGACAAACTTAGTGGAATTGTGACCCATGGAGATAAGTGACATGCTCACTACAACTACCCTTAACATTTTTCCATTGTGGCCCATACGACATTCTAATCGACATGGATTAGCTAGAAACCCATAAAACCAAAGTGGACATCTACAACAAGTTGTTGGATTGCCTCAACAACGAAGGAGAGGAAACAATGCTTTAGGGAATAAGGAATCTTGTTACAGTCAGGAAAATATCAACGATCCAAATTAAAATATGTACTAGAAAAGGGTGCTCCTTGTATGTAATTTAAGTGACTAACAAATTAGAAAATAACAAGGATAGAATGGAACAACACTCGATGTTAAGGTAGTTCACTAAAGTGTTTCCGGAGGAAATACTGATATTATCACCCAAGAGAGAGAGATCGATTGTTCCATCAAATTTATTTTGTGATCAATGTCAGTCTCAAAATCCCCATATCACATGACTACACTAGAGCTATTGGAGCTAAACTTACGACTAAAAGAAATGTTGGACAAGGGATATATCAGAGACAACATGTAACCCTGGGAGCCCCAATGTTATTTGTGATGAAGAAGGATGACACACTGAGGCTATGCATTAATTACCAACAACTGAATAAAGATACAACGAATAATAGGTACCCACTGCCTAAAATTGATGATTCGTTTGATTAGTTGATAAGGGGTTGCAATGCTCTCAAAAATAGATTATAGGTCTAGTTACCATTAGATTCAAATAAAGGGAAAATATATTATGAGTTTGTGGTTCTACCATTTGGAATCACAAATGCCCCCACCACATTTATGTGTATAATGAAAATTGTCCTCAACCCATATTTGGACAATTTTTTATTGGTCTCCATGAATGAGATATTTCTCTACTTAAAAATTAGAGAAGAGAAAGAAGAGCATTTGAAATTGGTATTGCAATTGCTAAGGGAGCACCGAATCTATACCAAGCTCAACATGTGCGATGTCTTCCAATCACAAGTTTAGTACTTGGGACATATCATTTCCAAGGAAAAGTGGTAGTGGATCTTAAGAAGATCAAGGCCATAATGGAGTGGCCCACTCCCTAAAATGTCACAAAAGTTAGATCTTTCATGTTATTTGCTGGATATTACTGACATTTTATTCATTATTTCTCAAAGATTAGGCATCCAATATTATCTTTACAAAAATAAAGGTATAGAAATCCAATGGAAATCATAATTCACAGCTAGCTTTGAGAAACTCAAGCATTTTCTCACACATGCATTTATCCTGATAATAATTGGTTTAGATAAAAATTTCTTAGTTTACATAGATGTATGCAAGGAAGGAGTAGGTGGGGTTCTAATGCAAGAGGGGAATGTATTTTTTATGAATCAAGACAACTAAATGAACATGAGAAGAACTATGTCACTCATGACTTAGACTTGTAGAAATAGTGTACACATTGAAACTGTAGAGGCACTATTTATTTGGGAGGAAGTTTGTGTTGATGTCAGACCATGGAGAGTTGAGATACTTGTTTGACAAACTCAAGTTAAATGAAATACAAGCCACATAGTTGGATTTTATCAATGAGTTTGAATTTGAGATAAAGCACATTAAGGGAAAGAAGAACAAGGTAGTAGATGCACATAGTAGAAGTATACAAGTGGCTCACTTGGATGTTGTAAACACTTGAATGTTGAATTCAAAGAAAGGATAAAAGAGGCATTGATACATGATGAGCATCACTGGCATGTGAAGGAATGCTTGCAACAGGAGCCAAAAGGATCATTGAGCAAGAATTACAAAATCACTAATGATGGTATGTTTAATTTCTATGATAGATGGTATGTGCCTTGTATAGGTGACTTGAAGAAGCTCATAATGGATGAGTTTCATAAAATACCTTATTCAAGTCATCGTAGTTATCAGAAAATGATAACATCCTTTAAAAAAATGTATTCTTGGTCGGATATGAAAAAGGAAGTTGCTCATACATTGCTAGGTGTCTAGAATATAAATAAGTTAAAGTGGAATATACACATCCAATGATATTACTACAACCAATCCAATTCTTGAGTGGAAGCTGGAAGTCTTATCTATGGACTTAATCAAATAATTGCCAAGAAATTCCAAGAAGCATGACGTCATTATGGTGGTAGTGGACAAGTTGAGAATGCCAACTCACTTTGTAATTGTCAAGTCCACCCACAAAGCAATTGACATAGCTCAGATTTTCATGAAGGAAATATTTAGATTACACAATATACCCAAGAATATAATTTCAGATTGGGATGTCAAGTTCACTTCAAAGTTTTGGAAAGCATTGTTTGATGGTTTTGGAACCCAACTAGATTTTTGTACAACATATTATCTTTATACTGATGAAAACACTGAAAGAGGGAATAGAGTTTCAGAGGTTATTTTGAGGATGTATGTCATGCATCAATCAAAAAGGTGGGAAGAGTTCCTACCCTTGATTAAATTTGCGTACAAAAATGGGTATCAAGATTCATTAAAGATGAGCCTTTTCGAGACTTTGTATGGAAGAAAATGTAATACTCCCATTACTTGGGATGATCCAGTGAACAGGGTGGTTCTTGGACCTGATATGCTGGAGGAAATGGAGCAAGATTAAGCATAAATTAAAGGCATCCTAGGATAGGAAAAATAACTATGTAGATCAACAAAGAATGCACAAGGACTTCCAAGTGAGAAAGCATGTATATCTATACATAAGACTAAAGAAGAGTTCATTGGGAGTGGGTTCTTATGCTAAGTTGCCATCCATATTTTGAGGAACGTTTCGAATTTTAGAAAGAGTAGGGAAACGGCTTATAGATTAACCTTATTAGCCGTAGTGGAAACACATGATAATTTCCACAATTCTTTTTTTAAGAAGTATGTACATGACAGTAACCATGTCTTGGATTGGTTTGTGATATAGGTGGAATCCGAGGAAGAATTCCATCCAGAACCATTGTGCATCCTAGATCAAAGGCAGACCATGCTCTGGAATCAAGTAATAGAATAGTTCAAGGTGAAACGGAAGCATTTTGTACAAGAATAAGACATCGGGGAAATGGAAAATCAAATGAGGGTACTTCACCCATTTTTATTCACTGAACAAAAGAATGTAAGAGTTGTAAATATAAATCTTATTTTTAATTTTTTTTTTAATGTTTATAGAACACCAAAGAAAATGTTCACTTAAGATGGTGGGGTCTATAATAACGCTTTTTTCTGCACCACATACATGCAAATATCATTGTGTGGATTTTTTTGAGCCTATGTAAGTTTATGAAAACAAATTCAATTGATGGTTGATTGAAGGAAGAGACACAAATCCAGAGCTCTTAGGGGAAGGTTGCATGTGGTGTTCCAAGAGAAGACCCAGAACCACCCACATTTAATATTTTACTCACCACTTTGACCACAGGATGCTTTAACTGACAGATATTGAAGTTCCCGAGTGGGTAGCATGGGGGGGGAAGGACAATGCCATCATTGTCCCCTCCTCGTGGATCAAGAGAGGATTGAAACAAATAGTAGTGAGAACAAGAAAAGCAACTAAAAGGAACAAACTATAAACCATGAGAGAGGCAATAGATAGAGAGACAAATCGTGGGGAGAAAATTGTAAAACGCAAGTGGAAAGGAGAGTGATTAGTAGTGGAGAAACTTGGAATAAGAATTTGTAGAAAATGACCTATTGAAAGACTAGTGAAAAATAATGAATTGGACTGGATTTTCCCTAAGCTAGTGCTCTGAGATTTGGTGAGTCATTCCATGTGCTATGATGAGAAAGCCCTTGACTTTGTGCCCAAGCCTGAATGACCAATGGGAGGTTCAGTAGAGGATTGAATTGCTTAGTGATTGCTAAAGAAGTTGATAAATAACTTGGGTGGTTTCTATATGGATGATAAACCAATTGATAGGGTAAGAAAAGTCACTATGGTGCTTGTTGAAAGAGTCAATGAACCACATGGATAGTAGACTACAAGCCCATGTAGTTCTTTCCATGAAATCACAATTGATAAAACCACCTAAATAGTGGATTCAGTCTTTTGAAACTGATCAATAACCCAACTGGGCTTTGGGTGAATCCCTATGATTGAACTCATAGAGTAAGAGAGTCACTGTGGTGCTTACTTCCAAAGAGAATTTGACAAACCACCTCGATATTGTACTCCACATCTTGAGTGTTTGACTAAGACTTAGTGTGAGTTTTTCCTTGAGCAAGTATCCTCTAAGACTCTAGATCCGACTCAGGGGAGGTCAAATGTAAGAAAGATTGTGATGTAGCTAGCCTATGGTTCGGTGGATAGTTGATGTCCCTCCTTCAGTTGCCAACCATCTCAAATTATTCAGATAAGTACAAAGGTATGCATATTTGGATTATAGGCTATGATATCCTTGTTCTATTAATAAATGTTACTATGAACATGCATATTCATGTGTGGATGCTTGAAAGTTGTTATTACACATTACTTGTTATATTATATACTGTGGATTCAATGACTAATAACACCATGGAGCTACTGCCCTATTGTTGGGATGGGGTCCTTGGGGTCAATTTTGTTAAGTTTTGAGTTAATTTTGTATTATCTTTTGTAGCAAATTTAGAGTCTCCACGAAATATGGAAGTGGAGCTTGAATCTAGTAGGAGTCAAAGGGGATTTAATAGTCGCTTAGTTGGGTAGGTGATAAAGTTGTTTTAAGACCCACCCATGGTCTGCAAACCATGGTATTGTAAAGCAAATGCTATATATAATTGAGTCATAGCGAGTCTAAAAATAGATCAGAACTTGAAGAATCTTTGTAAGGGTAAAGTGTTAAGGAAGGAAAGATTTGTTTCCTATACTTAGGTGAAAGGGAAGGCCACTTTAGCTGAGTGCATGGAGACCTTGGCAGGTCTGCAAGCTGAGTGCGCGGGGGACCCTACAATTAAGTGCGCAAGGATAAAGAGTCTGTATATGAACGCTTATACTTAATAAAGACTATTTTGGGTTGAAATTGATGCATATGTGCTCTTTTATTTACTTCTGCTAAGTTTATATACCTTCACTCTGTAATGTGTTTTATATGAATGGATGCTTATTTACTACGCGAATCTGGTAGACCTATAATATTTATGCATAATAATTACAACTAAGTGCCTTCGTGAAGATATGGACATCATTTAGTTAAATTTGCAGTAGTTGTCTACTCGGAAGGGATTAGATCTGTGCAAAGGCAGATCTAAGCCACAAGGATGTTAGGAAACCATCACAGAAGCCTCTAGATGTAGAAAACTGGTTCTAGCATCCCCCAATACTGCTTTGGGTTAGACTCCAACCTGCGCAAGTGGGTTGTTTCCGAAAGGGCCAGCAGTTTAGGGTTTTGTTGGTTGGCACACTTAAATTTGAATTTGGGTCAGGCCCCATCAAGCCAACAAATGGTTCCGTTGTCGGGACTGGGATCTATCTGAGGAATGTGTGATGTCGAATAAGTGGTTTCCTAATAAGAAGGAAATCAAGAAGTGGATCGATTGGAAGTTGCACGCATTTGCAGCTAAGGAGAACAAAAATCCGTGATTATCCAAGGAATAGTGGTTGGAGAGATACCTGTGCACAAACAACATTGAAGCCTTTCTTTGTTTCTTCCCCTGCGAAATGCATGAGTGGTTGTCTATATTAGTAGATAGTTAGGGTACATGGAGGCTTGAAGGCCCTATTGTGTCGACTCTAGAGCTGGTAAGGTGCTTGGAAGCTTCATAAAATAACATCACGTGGGTTGTTGATCATTGGATTGATCGTATCATAGGAGGATTCATCACTTAGCCCGCGATTAATACGACCATCAATTATAGAAAAGCAGAGCATGGGATCTTCAAAGGACCGCGAGGTAAGTATTTAAAGTCTCTGAAAACTTTGATTAATATGTTGTTGTGTGAAAAACGGGTTATGCCATTACCCTGATGTTTGGGACTATGCGAAGCGGAAAACCCTTTAGAAGGAATAGAGAATCGAGTTCTGAATATAGTCCACTATTGGGATCCTCTTCAAGCAATGACGAAGGGACTATTCTGAATACACTGTGAAGTGCACTGCAATTGGTAGGTCAGGGTATATCGAGGATACCTCATCCATCCACTCCACCTTTACCTCCACCTTTGCCGCATATGCCTACACCTTCACCTCCACCTCCACCTCCACCTCAACCATTCAACATGGAAAACGCAATGAAGATGTTGATATTTAAAGGGTTAGGGAGCGAAGACCCCAAGAAATTCTGGTTTGTTGCAAATGTTATGTGGACAGAGCAATAGATCATCGATGATAATCTAAAGAAAGCATAGTTGGTCACAGTGCTAGAGGATAGGGCACTGACTTGGTATATTAAGTTTTATTAAGACATAAATGGTGTGATGTTGGCAGAGATTCAGCAAGTGTTGAACAATAAGTTTAAGAAGCCTAAGTCTCAGCTGCAGTCTGTCACAGAGTTTAAGGAGATACAACAAAGGGTAAATGAATCCTCATGGGATTTTGTTCAAAGGCTAAAATGCATGATCTGTAAAGCTAATATGAACATCATGAATGATCAACACAAAGACTGGTACATTGCTTCGTTATTGCCTCACCTAAGATTACCATTATCGTAGCAAAAGATAGAAACGCAAGCAGAGGCTGTGGAGATCATGATGACATTAGAAGCCTCGCTAGTACAAGATATGAATGTTGGAGTACAACAGATTCAATCACAGCTGGCAAGTCTGAACATGGACTTGCAGAGATTGAAAATAGGAAAGGAAACTCAACCAGAGGTGCACATTGAAGTCTGGTGTATAAAATGCAAGGACAAGGGACATGATAAGGATCATTGCCCTGTTTATCAGAATTACCTGATTGGAGAAGGTCCTGTGCCTTTGAAGCCTTAAAATATCATACGGCTGAGAATAGGAGTACCATTATGGTGCGCTATCTACTAGATAGATGGGAAGCAAGCAACTGATAACTATCATCTCTTGCAAAAGTTTTTTTAGACACCACAATAATTGTTTTGTATCTTCTATAAATCAATTGGACACGATGAGAGAAACTGTTGAAGTTACGAATTGATGATGGAAAGGACCCCTACCTATTGAATGCAGGCAAAAAATGGCCTCAGGATCAGGGTGCGGGTGCAGTGCATGGAGGATTCCAAGGTCATCAAAGAGGAAGAGGAGGAAGGGCTGGCAGAGGTCACATACAAGTTATTTGTTATAATTGTGGTGAAGCTGGACATTTTGCACATGATTGTCAGAACCCAACGCATCCATCATGTCAATATTGCAGATAGTTTGATTATGCGATAGAAGACTATCTAGTGTTGATTGACAAGATGTAGGAGAAAAAGACACAACAACCTACGTAGAATATCCAGATGATGAGGGCGAAGCCTCGCGAAGAGGATCATAGCATCAATATCATAATGCGCAATGGTATGGCCACAGGAGAAGATAAGGGAAAGCAGCCAGAAACCGAAGGATGGGTGTGTAAGGCTACTGAAAAGGAAGTCAGATTTGACCTCAACCAAGCTAAAGAAACTTTTATGGAGGCCAAGAAGAATTTTTCTGAAGCTTCTACATTCAAGAGTCAAGAGAAATCAGCTGAGAACATTGAAGTGCAAGATGTGGATCCTTCGTTGTTAGCCACTTTTCTCAAAACTTGTATAAAGTTGTTGAGGGATCAGAAGGCAGTAGAAGGACTCCAAGAGATGATTGACAATTGTACGAGAAAAAATAAGATTCCTTCAGAACAACATGCTATGAGGAAACTAGGTAAACACAAGAAGCAAATCAGGCACGAGATTAGGTTAACCGTGTAGATTAGGGAGTATGAAATGGACCAAGTCATCCTAGATTTGGGTTCTGAGGCAAATGTACTACCTAAGTAGACATGGGAAAGGATGGAAAGACCTATGCTACAATGGTCTCCTATACAACTATGCATGGCAAATCTGCATAAGATCATTCCTATGGGGCACCTATACAGGGTAACAATGGACATTGAAGGAGCGAGTGTGTTGGATGAATTTGAGGTAATTGAAATAGTGGATGACAACAATCCTTACCCTGTGCTACTAGGAATTGATTGGGCCTTCGACATTGATGTGGTGATTAATCTAAAGAAGTGAAGGATGACATTTGAGAAGAAGGCGCTGAGAGTTATTGTGCCAGTGGACGTTGCTAAAGGAGTGCACTACACTGAACTGGTTCGTGGTTATGTGGAAGATGATGATCTAGATCAGATATACAAGATAATTGCGTGCAATGAAGATTGGATCAATCCCACTGCAGATGGGTGGATCGTGTGGGATAGAGAAAACTCTTGTGTCTCAGACTCAAATGAAGAGCTCGAACACTAGCAAAATGAGTTGCATGAAGTCTCTATGCTACGTTGCAATATGATAAAAAAATCATTGCGTTGCGTATCTACGGAGGTAATAAATATCCCGCATTATGATGGTTTGAATGACGTTAATATATTTTTGGCTGAGGTTGAAAGGGAGGCACCCGAGGAACACCGATTCGAGCCACTTAAATTGGCACTGCATGCTATGCCTACCCATTGGTGGGGTATGCATAAGGAAAGCTTCGCAAACTGGAGGGAATACAAGCGGATGATGAAGCTGAGGTTTGGATACACTAATACCTGGATGACTAAGTAATATAGCAGTAATAATGATCTACGCAAACATTTTACGTGGTATATTAAAGCTTGGAGAGAACAACCACAACCATAATGGGTACATATCTTCTGTCATACCCTTGATACTATCCCAATAAACTGGTATTTGGAAACATAGCTACGCCATGGGATGACCAAACAGGACATCTTGAGTCAAATATTTTTATTAACTTTTAGCTTTGAGGATGGATTCGAGTGAGTTGATGAAGCACTCCAGGAAATTAAGGTAGCTATCTTTAGAACACCTGAAGAGCTAGTAGAATGGGTTCAATCAAACTAGAATACCCAGTTGTGCCATGCACTGGAATGCTACAATGTGACTGTAGAAGAAGAAGAAGATGATCCACGTTAAATCAATATTCCAAAGACTGAGGGACAACGCGAGGTTGAAGGACCTAAAGTAGAGAACCTTGATATATCAGAATCTTTGAAGAACAGGAAATCAAACATTGGATTCGATGCGCAACCTAAGTTTGCAAAGATAGGAGATTATTGCGATGAAGATGTATTTGATAAATTTGTGGAGTTGTTGCGCGAATACTAGGATTTGTTTCCTACCAAGTTCAAGGACCTGAAGGGAATAGTAGGGGATATAGGAGTAATAAAGATCAATTCAAATCCTGACGTGAAGTCCATGAAATGGAGACCTTATCGACTGAATCCCAAGTATAAGGAAAAGGTGCACAAAGAGCTAGAAAAAATGTTGGAAGCATGAATTATTGAGCCAATAGAAGAATCTAATTGGGTGAGCCCTATGGTAGTTCAAGAGAAGAAGCAGCAGGGTGAAATCAGAAGATGCATAGACCTGAGGAAGCTCAATGATCCATGAGTTCATGACCCATTTTGAGCACCATTTATAGGCAAATTTTTGGAGAATGTTGAAGTGCAGGAAGCTTATTCGTTCACTGATGGGTTCTCAGGGTACCATTAGATTAAGATCACGCCGAAGGATTGCAGCATGATGACTTTCTTTATGGAGTGGGGATGCTTCCAATACGCAGTGATTCCATTCGTACTGAAGAATGCACCTGTGATCTTTTCAAAAGTTGTAATTGCAACACTCAAAGAACTCATTCATAAATTCTTAGAAGTGTATTTCGATAACTGGACTGTGTTTGGGTTGGTAAAACACCATGTTGCAAATCTGCACCTCATGTTGGATGCTTGTTGCAGATACCAAATTGCTCTAAATTTGAAGAAATATATCTTTTGCATGCCTTATGGGACACTATTAGGTCATGCGGTCTGCAAGCAGGGATTAATGGTAGATGCTGTGAAGATAACATTGATTGTCAATTTAGAAGCTTTGAAGAATGTAAAGTAGCTACGCACAATGTTTGGACACACTGGTTACTATAGCAAGTTCATCAAAGCTTATGCATAGATCACCGAGCCGATGGAGAAATTACTTAAGAAGGACGCGATCTTCTGCTGGGATGAAGAGTGTCAGTGCAGTCTGAATGTGTTAAACGAAAAGATGGTTATTGTACCTATTTTTGTGTTTCCCAACTGGAAGAAACACCTTCATGTGTGTGTGGATGCCTCTTGCATTGCGTTGGGTGCAGTATTGACCCAACCAGGCGAAGGTGAGATAGATCACCCTATAGCCTTCGTGAGCAGGAAATTGTCAAAGGCTGAGAAGGACTATTCAACTACTGAGCGTGAAGGATTTTTGATGATCTATGCGCTACAAAAGTTTTGATATTATTTTTTGGGCGCACATTTCAAAATTTATACAGACTGCTCCACTCTCACGTACTTGGTCAACAAGCCTGTGTAGGGGGGTAAGATCTGTAGATGGTTATTGTTGTTTCAATAATATGATTTTGAAGTGATTGTAAAGCCTGGAAGGTTAAATGCGGGACCAGATCATTTATCCTGAATTGAGACAAGCAAAGAACCAACTAGTTTGGAAGAAGGGTTTCCGGATGCACAACTTTTTGTTGTAAAAGTCGCAGATGATCACCTTGCTGATATAATTCAGTTTATAACTATTGGAACAACCCCGGAAGGATACTCTACACCACAAAAAAGGATTTGGTAGTCTGCACAACTGACTTTTCTGTGATTGTTGGACACTTATATAAGATGGGTATTAATGAAATACTGCGCTGATACATTTCGAAGTTTGAACGATCTAGTATCCTCGCCGAAGCACATGGAGGAGTGGCGGGAGGACATTATGTAGGTAGAGCGACTACACAAAAGATTATGCGCGCAGGATTATGGTGGCCAATGCTACATAAGGATTCTAAGGCATATTGCAAGGCATGTGATGCATCTCAGAAGATGAGAAAGCCATCATGAAGGGATGAATTGCCCTTGAATCCTCATATTTCACTACAGGTGTTTGATAAATGGGCTATCGAATTTGTGGGTCTAATACAAACACTAGAAAAAAAGACAGGCGCACGGTACATTATTACTGCGATGGAGTATTTGACATGATGGGCAGAAGCGCAACCAATGAAGGACTGTAGAACTGCTACAGCAGTGAAGTTCCTATTTTAGTATTTCTTGACAAGGTTTAGGTGTCCTAACATACTGATGAGTGACAGGTACGCACTTTCTAAATGAAACTATTGCTGCAATGTTAGAAGAATTTCAAGTTTATCATCAAAAGAGTATGCCCTATCATCCTTAGGAAAATGGTATAGTTGAAGCATTCAATAAAATATTGGAGAACACATTGACAAAGTTTTGCAACGCATAGAGAAATGACTGGGATGTGCACATACCAGTGGTCCTATGGGCATATAGGACGACGTGTAAGAAGTTGACTGGACAACCCCTGTTTAGACTGGTCTATAGGATAGAGGTTGTGATGCCTATGGAGTATATTGTGTTGAGCTTGAGAATTGCAACATTAACTGATATGGCGGACCGTGAAACTATGGAGGAATGCCTCGCACAGTGGATGGAATTAGAAGAAGGCCGATTTCTAGCAATATTTCACCAGCAGGCGCAGAAGGAGCGCAAGAAGGCCTGGCATGATCGACATATTAAGCTGCGCACCTTCACGGTAAATGATTTAGTGCTACTATATGATAGAAAGTTCACGTAGTTCCCTAAGAAGTTTCAAATTCACTGGTTGGGGCCTTATGTAGTCAAGGAAATTACAGATGGTGACACAGTTTAGCTCACAAAATTGAATGGGGAAATATTTCGAGAAGAGTCAATGGGAGTTGACTGAAGTTATATCAAGGGGATCCTACCACCGCGTAATGACTACATGATAGCAAGACAATCTTAGTACTCTAGGCAACTGCGAGGGAGTATGGAACTATAAACTACAATGCTCGAAGACTTAGAAAACGAAGTAATGGCACTGCGCGAGGGGAGCCAAAAGTGTGCCAGGAGGAGTTGTGCCAAGAGGGTTGTGCCATGGAGGATGGTGCGGTGAAAATAAGTCTAAAAATAGTCATTAGATGTCTATAGCTGATTGGATGTCGAAAATCATTTTAGGAGGAGCAAGTAGGCTGCATTTATGGTGCAAATATTTGGCTATATGTAGCCAAAGATGCATTTATGAGCATAAATTGAAGGGAAAGATCAGATTTGAATTTGAAATTCCCTATAAATCTGGCATGTTGGCCTACAGTCGAACACTTTGCTTTCATAAAATTTGCTTCCCTCCTTGTATGTCTAAGAATGATTTTGAGGAACTTCTGTCGCAGCTGGAGTTCACAAACTTGCCTGATTGGAGCCGTAAGCCCTTCCTTGAGAAAATGACTGATCTCACAAAATCTGTTGTCTTTGAAGCCACTGTCTCTGACACCATAGCCCTTGAAATTGCGTCGGGAATGGAGGCTACACTATCTATGCCTATGGCATTGAGGTCACCTAGGCCTCAACTAACGCCTGCTAAGGAGAAACAAAAGAAACCACAAGATGTACCGGTGAGGCAGTCATTGAGGAAGAACCCTATGGAGGTTAGGCAGAAAGGGAAGATGGACAAGTCAAAAAATCCATATGAACCCTTGGATATTGATGCAGAGGAGCTTAGAAATGGGGTTGAAGACTTGGATGCTGTTATCACAAAATCAATACTGATGGCTGCTAATCAGTAAGACCTTATGTAACTATTTCAGACCAGACTTTTAGCTAAGGATTAGCCTCCCTAACCTGAGAGGGCTCTCTCAAAATAAACTACTGATTTATCTTTAGACACAAAGAGGGCTAACTCTTGAAATGAAAATTTAGTAAACATGTTGGTTGGACAGACAACATAACATTTCTTCTATTGGGCTCATGGAGTCAAACATGTTTTCAGTAAACTATCAACTACTCATTCATGGAATTCAAGGCATGTAATGTTTAAACACTCAAAATATTTCTCAAATAACCATCAACTCGTAAGTACACACAGGAAGTCTGAGCACTAGGTGAATTCAGAGTGATTGTGTA
>APFE031217689.1:77363-87950 GCA_000404065.3 Pinus taeda
TCACAAAAAGACCAGCAACCAGCATCCTGAAAGGCTTGTCTCACACCTTCATCTCTCAATGCAAGATCCAATCCCACAGGTTCAGTTCTTTGACATCTTCCAGACCGATGCCCCTTCTTCTCCATTTTGCTTTGAACTCCTTTGCGCAGAGAAACACTACCAGCTTCAACTTCAAATGCAAATTCAAACTTTTGAATGCCGACTCGCTTGCAATCAGGTTCCTTTTAGAGAATGAACTCGGGCTCCTCTACAACTTAACAGTCTTATCATGCAAACGGACCAATTCATACAACATTAACAAACATCATACCGCTACCAGCATTACAGACCATTTGAATGATTTTATGTGCGTGGTTATGAACCTATTGGGGAAATGATGGCTTATACTTGCTTGAAAAGGATGCCATTCTGACAATTAAACGGACGGACATACTGACTCATCCCTCAGACATGACATTCTAAGAATCATTGCTGCTTAAATCCCCAAATCCGCGATTTCGTAGCGCAGACAGTTATAAGTTAACAATATGCACTACGAAATGGCTGGTTACTGACACACTGTGAAAGAACTAAAGCATCATTGCGCTGCAAAATCAGCCAATAAGATTGCACTGCAAAAATGCGAAAATGACTCGTGACGTGTATAAGACAAGACATATCTTATACAATCATGATGGAGGATGACTAACGGATTTTGAAAAATGATTCATATGAATACCTTTATAAAACACGATCCCTAAGTAACAAACATAGGGCAATAACCATTAGACACCTATTTTTGGACAATTTTTTTTTTTATGGACAACGTTATGTACATATCACTGCAGTTCTAGGTGATAACATATGCTAAGGAGGGTGAGCATATCACTAGGCTCCCAAAATATACCCCCCACCGCGAGAGGGAAAAGCGAATGTCCCAAAAGACCTCGATTCTAGCAAGTTTATGGTTTCTACACCACTATTACTGGAGAAATTTTCATTTGAAGGCGCATTGTTAGGGTGCATTCCCACACTCAAAATAGAGGATTAGGATCTAGCTGACCATTAGAAATTTCCACACTTGGCGACAAAAAAATATTTGGTGAAGATATACTATGAGGAGATTGGAGTCACGCGACTGGAGACAATGAAATGGGTTGCAGGGGTTGAAAAAATCGGGTTGTTGAATATGTTGTGGGTACCAGACTTTAGCCAAACCACTATCAACACAATGTGCATACACCAATTGCTTACAATGGTTCATGACGGCTGTCTCTGGCTAGAAGAGCCCATCCCCATCACAGATATGTTAATCCAATGTTCACTGAGTTTCCCTACCAAGGGGTGGATCTTGGCGATGAGTTTGGAGGCAAGAGTGAAGAGAAACAAATCACGGACAAAATGAAGCATGAGTATGGCTTAGTGAAGAAGTTACGCGGATACTTTATCTGTTCCATCACCGATAGGGAGGTGAAGTTTGTTGCCCATATATTGATTTGTTAGATTCTAAGAAGGAGTCACGCGAATGAGGTGTCGACGCCAATCATTTCCTTGGCTGCACAATGTGCGAAGGGGGTGCAGTACAACTGGGCATAATACCTTTGCAAAGAGTTCCTACTGAATTGTCACAAAGCACAGGATGACGACAAGGAATTCCATTATGCCTGATTGCTATTATTGATTGCCCTCGTCGCGTGGAGGCTCTTAGAGGATAGTTAATTCCCTCCACATGACGATGATTTACCGGTGGCCGCAAAGTTCACTTCGCTATAGGCAACGAAGGACCCAAAGAGGGTCATGGAGAATAAAGTGTTCTGGGTGTTGGTCGAGATGGACCTTTGCACCATGATCAGGCAGAGGCCAAGGCTGTCCCAAAATTGTTTGGTCAATTGGAGACCTACATAGAGTTTAAAGCAGATTTTCATAACGTATCTATCCGTGCAAGGTGCGATCCTAAGAAATTATGGTACAAGTTTCCATACCTAGTCAGTGATGCAGATGTACAGGAAGTTATGGGAAAGTGGCTAAGTGACTGGTGACAACCATCAGATCTTGGCATAGGAACCAGCATGACCGAGGAAAGTTTCTCTGTGCAGACCACAACAATGTAGAAGAAAAAGGAAGTTGCAAGTTATCGCTCGAGAGAAAGCAGTGCAGAAAAAGAAAGAAGTTGATCAGGGCGCAACTCAAGAAAAAGAAGCATAGGAAAAGAAGGAAGTTGTTTCTAAGGTAGCTACTGACAAGGAGCACGCTGCAAAGGAGGCCACACAGGAAGTTGAGGAGTCTTCTTCTCAACATACTGTGGACAAGAAAGGGTCTGAGGAGGAAGGAGGCGGTGGCGAGGAGTAGAGCACTCCCTTTAAATTGCAGAAGCCAACTAAGGAGACGACTTCTAGACCCAGGCAAAAGCAGAAGTTGGACAAGCATGCACATGTGGATCAAATGGTCCTCACTGAGGGGGACTTGGATGAGATTGGAGACAAGGTCCACGACACAACAACAGAGTTGTGGACACAATTCGAGCAATAGTACATGAAAATGATGGGGAGCGTGCATAAGGATATGCGTGAGTTGCAGACTCAAACAGGTCGACTTCAGGTGAGCATGGGATAGGTGAGTGGGATTCAAGCGAGCCTGCAGCAAGAGAGCACGCCTGTGCTAGACACAGATAGAACTTTGGACCTCAGAGTTATTCATTTACTAGACGGTTCACTGCGCGCAGAAGGAGATGAAGAAAATGCTCATCTTGGACAGATAAAATATGTGGGTGTCAACTTAGCTGCGTTGCCTATTCAGACCCTCCACACGCTTCATCAGGGGGTATTAGACGAGCTCATGATCAGGGAGCAACGCACACTATCAGTTATCAACAAAGTCAAGATGAATAATGAGCAAATTTTTGTAGAAAAAGCTTAGGCGCTAAAAGGAAGAATTGGTACCGCGAAGACAGAACTTGGAGGCAACAATTACACAGGTATGTCAAACAATGCTAGAACTTCACATTCTAGATGATGCTGCAGCAGCGGCGAAAATTCGGAAGTTGGTTGCCGGAGTTAGAGAATCAAAGGATGAGGTCGGTCGAGTAACATTTGAGTTCCGAATGAAGATATCAGAACTCGAGTTGAAATTGCAGCCAACAACTCCGTTAGAAGTTAGGGAACAACATAGAGCAACTATCAGAGACAGTATGTCCACTTTGGATGCAACCGTCACAGGTTGCACACTGATCTTCAATGGAACTATGCAGGAATCTGTGGGAGGACCCAAACCTATAGATACTTAGCACAAATATTAGGGAGCTGCAATGAAAGTTTGATGAACTCAGGGTGATTGCACACACTTTGGCACCAATCTAGTGCTTTGCTCGCCTAACAAAAGGAAAACAACTTCAAACACAAATTGAGGAGATGCAAAGGAAAGAGGTTGTGTTAAAGGCTAGCATACAACCATAGATAGAGGAAGCAAGTCATCTTAATCTGTTAGTCCAGGAAAAATTGAAGACACTACAGTAGACTCAAAGGACGATGCACCTCGCAATGGAGGGGTCGACTATAGAAAAGCTGGTAGAGGAAGTGCAATAGGATATGGTGCAAGGTTCTACTGACATAGTTGTGTTGAAGATGGAGTTCAATGACCTTTGCAACAAGATAGAGGAGCCAACTGAGTGACTCAAGGGAGAGTCACCGAATTTGTGTTGGGGTCCTGTTGGGATGGGGTCCCTATGGTCAATTTTGTTAAGTTTTGAGTCAATTTTGTATTATCTTTTGTAGCAAATGTAAATTCTCCATGAAATGTGGAAGCAGAGTGCGAAGCTAGTAGGAGTCAAAGGGGATTTAGTCCCTTAGTTGGGTAGGTGATGTCCACAGACCATGGTATTGTAAAGCAAATGCTATATATAGTTGAGTCATAGCGAGTCTAAAAATAGATCCGAACTTGAAGAATCATTGTAAGGGTAAGGTGTTAAGGCAGGAAATATATGTTTCTTGTACTTAGGCGAAAGGGAAAGGCTCCTCCAGCTGAGTGTGCAGAGACCTTGGAAAGTTCGCAAGTTGAGTGCGCAGACCCCTGCAACTTAGTCCACATGGATAAAGAGTTTCTATCTGAATGCTTATACTTAATAAAAGTTGTTTTGGGTCAAAAATGATGCATTTGTGCTCTTTTATTTACTTCTGCTAATTTTATATACCTTGGTTCTGTAATGTTTTTTATATGAATGAATGCTTATTTGTTGCACGAACCTGGTAGATCTATAATCTTTATGCATAATAATTACAACTAAGTACCTTCGCGAAGATCTGGATGTCATTTAGTTAAATTTGTTGTAGTTGTCTACTTGGAAGGGATTAGATCTACACAAAGGCAGATCTAAGTCGCAAGGGTATAGGGAAACCATCACACAGGCCTTTGGATGCAGAAATTTGGTTCTAGCATCCCCCAATATTGCTTCAGGTGAGACTGCAACCTACGCTACGTGGGTTGTTGCCAAAAGGGCCAACAATTTAGGGTTTTTTGGTGTAGTTACAGTTGAACCTGGGTGAGGCTCCATCAATCCAACATGTATTCATGATTTATAAGTTATTTATATGATTGGAGTTGAGTGTCTATATGGTAGTAGTTGTAGGTTCATGTCTTGTGAAAGTTGTTGTAAACTATATATCTCTGCAATTTTCCTCATTGTTGTTGCTCATATTATAACCCAATTATTTACCTAGAATTCATCATAATAGGAAATTCCTGACAAACTCCTTAAGAGTTGAGTTGGAGACTTGTTTCACCTATTAGAGGCCAATGATTAGGCCTAGGTAATCGGCTATAGAAAATTTGGCACTTGGGCTTCTGTCCCCATGCCTTAAGAATTTCTCAAATTTCCATGCTCCTTTGTTTCTTCACACGCTGGAATAATCAGATGAAATGGGGTCCAGTGGTGACAAGGGCCACCATGGTCATGTGGGGGTCAAATCCCCCTTCTTCTTATGTCTTCCACATCTGATGATTTGAGGATCTAGTGGTGGACAACGATTGGCATATACGCATGGTTGGATGTCCATAGGTTAAATTTCCTTGTTTAATCGTCATTGCATTCAGGATCCAAGTTCTGATAGGGCGAAAACAATATTGTTGTGTGGGACCTACACCAGATGCCCCTCATGAGCTTAAGGATTTCTATCTGGTGAGGGGAACAACCAGATGTAACATCAAAATTATACATAACATTACAACAAGGGGGGTATTTAGTGGGTCCCACGCTTGAGTTGGAAAGGTGGTGTCATGATGCCTTAATAAGGACCACATGGATGCCACGTGGAAGTACAATGCTAACATGGCCTTATATGACTAATCAAACTTCTAAAGGGCAAAACTTTCAATCCTTGAGTCAGATTGAGATAAAAATTATATCGCTGAAAATCTCTTGATGAGTTGAACACAATGTTGACATTTTTTTTTATAGATTTGAAGACATAGAAAAATGAGGACTTTGTAACTCCATATTCATTACAGACCTTGGAGGTCAAGTTAAAGTAAAGAAGTAACACCTTCCACAACCCAGACAAGACAAAGGATGGGAAGGAGACTTACAAGACCCACATAAGGATTGTAATGGTAGCAGTCAAAATCAACCCTATGTCATCCAAAAACAAACCCAACCTAGTTATCAATTCCTCTGGTATAATAATAATTTACATCTCTCTTAAATTTTATTATAAAAAATTGAAAATAATAACCTTTCATCAATTTCATTTCTAAAAACCATTTTAATTATTAAATATTTGATTGTTTTAAAAAGTATATGAAATTTTATTCTATATTGGCATTAACTACCTAATACCCAGTTCCTCCATATTGAGAAGGTAATAGATTGAAAATTACTTCCGCTGAACATCCCATCCCCCTCTTCACCTGCTCCCTTTCACTCGTACTCCCCTCCTTTCAGCTCCTCATCTTCGCCTATCACTAGTGCTCCCCCACCCTCCCACGCTCTTATCCCTCTGATGGTTGATGCCCCTCCCCCTTCCCCTCCTTGCTCTAGTCCCTACAATTGTTACATCCTGGAGGAGCTCCCGATAAATTCTTTCAATGTTCAAGCCAAAGGCAATGCTCAGGTTCAGTGTGGCTCCAGCATGGTGACCATGCAGTTCCAATGCGGCAAATCATAACACTACGGTTTCAAGACAATTCTTAGGTTGGTACTCTCAATGTCGTTTGGCTCAATGGCAAGTTCACAACTGTGTTCATTTTGGTTTGGTTGGTGAATATGCGGCGCAGAGCCTTGCTAATGTTTTTTGGAACCTCACCAGTTTTGGTCAATAAATGCAAACCACTGAAATGCTAGATCTTATGCTCATTCTTTTTTATCATTATCAGTTTAAATGTAAGACTTCCGAGCTCTGGTTTCTCCTTATTAAGACAAAGCCTTTCAGTTCTCATCTCTGGTTTCCTCACACAAAACCAGAAAATGCACTCATAGATGTAAAACTATGTACATTTTTACTGGTTAATAAAATGTAAATATGTTTATTAATAAAAAAAAAAGACACAAATTCTCTTATTTTGCACTTATATAAATTTAATGCACTTCTATAAATTTAAAGCGAAATTAATTTAAATTGCAATTTACCAAGATTAAAATCCCAATTTTATATCCTAGGGAGAAATTTTTAATGGAGTGAGGCGGGGAACCCGTTTTAATGATGCTTATCCCACCGTCCATCTACTTCAATCTCCGTGAGGCACTTACTACGTATGTTGTATGGTAAATAATTCAGCAACATATTTAAGAATAGAGAAATCTTTTTTTTTTTTACTTTGGTATGTTAATAATTGAGGGAGATAGTTTTCAAACATTGCTCCTTTTGATTTTATGGATAGTTTTCAAACTTTGCTTTAATAAAAGTATTTGTTGTTAAAAATATACATCTTGACTTTTTGATGGTTTCCCTTTCAATCATTTGCTTTAATAATACTCGAATTAATTTTTAATTAAAATAATTATCATCCAAATTAAGGTTTTTAAATTTATTTGGTATTTTTTATATTCGAGTGGTTGAATATATAATAATTTAATTATATAATTTATGGTTAAAAATGAGGATATTAATTTAAATGTAGTTATAAATACTTGATATATAATGTTATGGGTATTTAATTAGATTATTTTTAATTTTTGTATTTTAGTAAATTAAGGGTAATATTTTTTATAACGTCGATGAACAAGTATTTAAGGGTGGTTTTTTTTTGAGGAAATCTTCTATTTCTGGGTGAAGAATTACAATCATATGTGTGCTCTCCCTATCTTTGTGGTTTGGGGTATATGGCTGCATTGGAGTAGGGTCATCTTAAGAAATAACAATATATGTACCCTTTCTCATTCTTCGAAAATCATCTCCCTCTACAGAGAATATCTTCCTTTGCATTCCGAAAAAGCTCAGAGAAGAATTAAGTTTCCTGTTATCGATTTGACCTTCTTATTGGATTTTTTGATGGAGCTGCTCAAGGGAATGCTTTTGGAGGAGAAGGACACATCAAGTTACTAGATAACATATATGTCTTCTTCAAAATCAACCTCGGATCTGTGACTAATACACCAAAGAAAAAATAATAGCTGTGTGGGTGGTCATGACTCTAGCTAGGTTGAAAAACATCAAAAGCATTCTAATACTCAGTGACTCCAAATGCATCATTGATTGGTTGATAAGTGTCGCCTCACTAGAAGTTTTAAATCTAGTAGCTTGGAAACACAGAATAGGAGAAGTAAAAACAACTTCCATGAGATCGCATTCCAACATGTCTAAAGAGAATTCATTACAACAACTCACAAACTTTCAAAATATACTTTATCTTTGGAACCTGACTTCATTCTTTATGGGGATTATATTGGATGCCAAGTTCAAGGTATATACTCTATTCCCATTGACCACTTGAATTAAATCTCAACTCTTTCCTAGCCCATGGGCAATTATATCTTTTAGCCATACAATACAAAGTGTTTGTATGCATTCAACATCACAGTTTTTAGCTTATGTGCCAGACTTCAAACTCCAATTTATTTTAGGTTTTAGGTCATGTTCTTCATTTTTAAAAATCTCTTTGAAAAATGGCTCATCAAGCTGCAACATTTCAACATTATGTATCTCACTGTAATCTCATATTTCAGGGGTGCACAAGAGTTATAGACAAACAATATCCAGTGAAAAGGAATATATTTTGTATTCTTTTTTATACGTACAGGTAGATGGAGTATGAGCAATTTTTTATACTCAATCTATCATATTACCAGTATAGAGCTGAATAAATAAGCATAACAAAAAAATTGTACTTTTTTTATTATTATCTCGAATAACAAAAAGATAATTTTCATGTGTGAAAAAAAGGTCAAAGGGCAAGTATATTATAAAGAACATAGATAAAGGAATCAAATATAATGAACTGAATAGTCTTTCTTCAAACAAAATTAGGTATAGTACCATGACAACCTCACTAAGGAAGTAGGTTGTTTCTGCTTCTTACTGAAGGAAAATTGTCTACTACCTTCTTAGCAAAAAATAGTAGATGTGAGTATTACACCCTAATTGACTTCCAACCACAAGAATATCATCCATCATGAAATTTGTTCTAATGACCATTGTAAGATTCAAAACATTACTCCAAAACCTTAATAGCAGTTGGTGCAAAGAACATTATATAGACTATGTTTCAAAAATGTTGTGCAACCACTTCAATGCTACATACACACTATCATGTGTGTACACTTTTACATCTCTTATCCATTATATAATCATTAAGGAAGGCCAATTGACACACCTATAACCAAGAATATAGACAATAACTCTATCAACAATTTAGGATCAAAATAATTGTAATTGCTTAAAAAGTCATTATTGTAATTTATCTACTTTTATACATACTTTACATAAAAACAAATATAATATAAAACACAAAATAATAAATCATTTTTAATTTGTACATTTTATTACAAAATATTACACAAACAAAATTTACATTATTACATTTTAATTTATTTTTAAACATTTCATCTATTCATATTTTTGTACTCATAACTTTTACATGTACTTATATACTCATAACTTTTACATGTACTTGTAACTTAAACCATTTATTTTAGGTGAATTTTCCATATATTTTTGGAAATTTAAAAAAAAATGAGCTTCTTAAATAAAATAGTGAAATAAAAATAAGTTTCAAAACTAAATTAGTTAAAATTTGATTTGCAATCATATTTAAATGGGATGATCCACTATTAAATTCAACTAAATCAAACCAATTAAAATAGAAATTCAAAAGTTCAAATTTTCAATTCATTTAATTTCTTGGTAAATATAATGAGAGGCACTCACATTATACTATATTATTGAAAACTAAATCAAACCAATTAAAATAGAAATTCAAAAGTTTAATTTTTCAATTCATTTAATTTCTTGGTTCTGGGTAAATATAATGAGGGGCACTCACATTATACTATACCATTGAATTTTGGTGATAGGAATCGATGATGTTTTTTTAGTCCTTGCTATCTGGCAATGACCAGGGACTATAGTAATCCAATTGGGTTGATTTAGCATTAATTTGAAGTGCTAGGGACTATAGTAATCCAATTGGGTTGATTTAGCATTAATTTGAAGTGCTATTTCGGTGATTATGGTGGTTAGAGCAAAGTTTTCAAATGTGTCGTGCTAGGATAACCAAAGTCTTCTCATTTGCCATCTTATTTGGCCTCTTCCCGAGGCAGAAGAGGCCAGAGCATAGGTTATTATTTTGCTTAGCTGTGTTTATTTTTGGTGACCTTCAGACGATTTCATATATTAATGTTAACATTACCTAACATTAGTTTCAGAAGATTTCATATATTAATGTTAACATTACCTAACATTAGTTTGAGTTATTTGCAGTTTGAATTATTTGCAGCAGTTTTAGTTTGAGCATATTGGCAGGCAGGTGTTCTGCATGCAGGTGCTGTAGCTGTCCGTGCATGCTGGAGGTCCCATGTTTCGCTGGCCTGGTTGTTAATACCCTGGACTTGACCTGCTCAGGACCCGAATTAACTGAGACTGGATCTGGGATTGGAACTAGATGGAAGAGATGCTGAGGGGGCTGCATCTTTCGAACGAATGGTCGGTATGGCTCCTGCCTTTGCACCTTTGAGCTCTCGACCTGGAAAGGATGCCGGTGGAAACTTCATCAACGACAGAACCAACCTGATCAACTTATTCATTGCCGGGATCAATTTCTTAATCTGGACCAGGTTGGTGTGGCTCCTGCCTTTGCACCTTTGAGCTCTCGACCTGGAATCAATGACATAACCAACCTGATCAACTTATTCATCGCCGGGATCAATTGCTTAATCTAGACCAGGAACTTCTTCTAAGTATGGATTTGGATCTGCACTTATGCAAAGGCATCTCAAGCAGGGGTACCATCACCAGTATACGGGAGTAGCATCGGTAGCAATGGTTTCAGCAGTAGAGTAAACAACGGCAAAGGCACCATAAGCCGCCGGAGGAGAGGTGGGGGCAAAGGCAGTTAGATAGCCTATTTCTCCACGAATAGCTGTTATACCTTGGTCAGCATAGGCAGCGAAACCTACGCAGGTAT
>APFE031217698.1:0-30817 GCA_000404065.3 Pinus taeda
TCAATGACTCTGGGCATCTCGCAAGGCTGGCCCACTCCCTCCACAACTACCGTGCATAGCCCCAGGCATCGAAGTCCTTACACCCCCACCAGACTTCGGCATCCCAATCCAATAACAGGCACCTAACCTAGAACGTTAAGCACTTGGCCTCCTCAAGATGGTCCCATAGCCCTTCAATAGCTAACCTCAAGAGCTACACAAAACAAAGGAACCACTGGCCTATGTAGTGTTGATTGAGTTTGTCCCCAACCCATATGGTGTTACTTATTCTCCCTCATGCGTATGGGCTCGCACGAGATCATCAAATAAACTGGCCCTCTTGACCCATTTGTGGAGTCTTGTGAATCATCACACCTCAACATACAACAATTGCATTAGCTATACCATCATAGTATCATAGAAAATAATCCACATGCCAAGTCCTGCATGTCATTATGAGAACATTCATCATTGTTAATCACAACATTATGAATAATAACGAATTGCATGCTCATGCATGTCATAAATTTGTACACAACTATCACATGCTTCATCTCATGAAATACCATCATAAGTTATAACATCAAAATATTTGCATCAAAGATATATCATGAATTCTCATAATAAATAAACCACATGTCAATAAACCTCATATTATAGCATTATAATTCCTATGCCACGTTATGCATATCATAATCATCATAAGGATACATCATCAACTATATAAATATGAACCACATGTGCATGATCACCCTCATACCATCATATCATGAAA
Organism: Pinus taeda; assembly: GCA_000404065.3. Classification (NCBI taxonomy): domain Eukaryota; kingdom Viridiplantae; phylum Streptophyta; class Pinopsida; order Pinales; family Pinaceae; genus Pinus; species Pinus taeda. The sequence goes on from APFE031217698.1 coordinate 755, forward strand.
CATCATCAATATGAGAAACATCTCAATACTCATCAAATATAGAATAATACTCTATAAGTATTCTTATCATGATTCATCAGAAAAATCAATTTCATTTACTCTACAAACATTCAACTATAAACTAAGATTATTCAACATCCATCTAGGATCTATGCTATCTCATCAGTGTTATTAGTGGTATGTTTTCATCAAGATACCAATTACTTTTTCAGTAATCATTTCCACTTCTTTCCACTAGGAAGTTGACCATTTACACCATAGGTATAATCATCTAAGTACATCGTTAAATTTCACATAAGCCTCATCATCTTGAGTCTTAATCTCTCGTCATATATTCTTCCTTCCCCAATGAAATTCTAGTGAAATTCATTGTTAAGATATTACTAGTCATATAATCATTATTTAAATCATCTATCTCAAAATTAAACCCTTGGTTTTACATCCATTTACCCTTTGGCTTACCGATTCCAATACCGCTAAATGCAATTGCATATAAACACTAGGTCACCATGATTTAATTTTATATCATGCTTAATTTACTTGCATGAGGGTTTGTTGATCCATGTTGACTTATACATACATCACTTAACAATTATTATTTTCATCCAAAAAAATATTTTCTTATCTCGTCAAGTTCCTATCTCAATACCACTTGATTGCTTTATCGTAAATTCACCCTTCTTCAAGTTGGACAAGAGATTCTTGCTCATTAAATAGTATTTTTATTTTAGGTTTTGAAACAGTTGGAAACACTACTACCATCATTGTCCATGAAAAATTTAAATGTGTGGTGTTCTGTGGAACAACCTCTTTTAACGTACTGGGAACAAAACTTGATAAGTTTCTCTATGTGAAGTCCTACTCATGAAATAATGAGTGCAAATCAGTCAAGTACAACCTCTATTAATTGACTCTCACTTTTTTGTCAATATGTGCACCATCCTTCTCAAGATATCCTTATAAAATTTCTAGCAACATTCCTTCCTATACTTCAACTATATTTTTATTTATTTATTTATTTATATTTTGGTCATTATGAATATTCTCAACTTCATATCTTCATACTTTTAAACTATGTAGATCATCACTATGATCATTTCCAATCAGGTTTCTCGGTCCACTCATCGATACCCTTAAAGAACTTTCTTCTTGATAGAACATCCCTTCATTCCTCTTACCTGATATTCTTATATATATATTTTCTCTTAGTCTTAATTTCCTAATATTCCATGTCTACTAGCTTAAAAAATTGGAAACTTCTTCATTTCATTCTATTTTATTAAATTGACTTTAATTTCTCACCTCGAGTCACTGTGGTTTCTTTTCCTCCTATCTTAAAAGCATAGCATTGATACACTTTGGAAATGTTGTTACTATTTCCCAGCTTGGGTAATACCCTATAAATAAATTCATTAAGATGGCTACCAAATGTACTCCGCTTATCATTTCCTGTTTTAAGACGACAACCTAATAAAATTATTTGATCATACATCTTGTTATCCATAATTCATGCATATAGTTAGTCACCTATGGAAAACTCTACAATGTGGCTCTCCCATTAGAGGGAAAAACTATTATAGATGTTGTCATTCACACAACTTATCTATCTATGTCATCATACCTTCCAAGTTCCTTCACACTGACCTTCATTATTACCATGATTATTCAACTTCATTAGTTGATTGCCAATATTTTCTTCTTTATGTGCATCATCCTTAGATAGACCCTATAGTGATACCTCAAGTTATGAATATACCAATTTCTTCCATTATGTTCTAAAATAGGTTGCCTCTTCTTATTGATTTCTTACCCTTGTTGTGACACTTCCTCTCAACCACCTTAAAACTCTGATCCAAGTTGGTCATAATCACATGAGCTATCATTAGTTATCATCATTAGGAAATTTGCAAGTTTCTCCTTAGACAACTTTATCCACTATATGCAACTAACCTTGAATCACGAAACCTCATGTAACGTTATACTCAAAATCATAACAGTTAATTAAACTAAATTGAAATCATAGTGTAAGATTTAGATGTATCATAATTTTAACAATAAAACATGATTTAGATGCTCCAAATCCAAATCTGTACGATTTTCCACAGAGACTAAAATATACCATCCTGTGGTTTATATATATACTGCAAACCCAACCGATTCACTCAAGAATGAAGGAGACTTCAATGGTAGCTTGATGATGTTTAATATATAAATGATATGATTAAGAACGTTGATGCAAATGTAGTAAATGAGCACATAAATGTAATATGAATGGCAATTGCAGTGCAAAATCAAATTTATTAGAATATTTTACATATGTATTTCATGAAGGTACCCAAAGTTTAAAAGTAAAGGTCTCATTCATTCATATGTTCAGTTCATGATACCAATTTAACCATAACAAAAGTGTATTGTCTTTAGTGGAACCTATGTAAGAGGACTACAACTATTTTAATTTATCAGAAAGATGTATAGAAAGATCATTGCATGTGATTAATGTGTCGTGGAACATGGTATGGTGAAGTATATCATATATGATCATGGAACCCAAGCATTGAAATGTAAATGTCACTTTTGTGTTAAGAGATCATTCACATATGAATTTATTAGTAATCAATCGATCTAGAGATCCACTAGTGTTGCCAAAAAATAAAGTATACCAGTGTTCCATAGATTAGTCAGATGAAATGTGTGTAGGACTGAAATTTGTTGAACCATTTAAAAATTTGCCTTGATCGGAGAAGTGATGCAAATGCTAAACTGTATTATCATCATACAAATGTCATCAGGAATTGATTTAAATTTACATACCCTCCCCCAAAAGAATTGGTGTCAACAAATTAATTACCACTGTTTATATCCATTTGCATCATAAAACGGAATTTAGGAATTGATACCCTGAAATCTGTAGGCATATGAAAACGGAAGATCTTAACAAGCAAATGCAACAATTGGTTTAAAAAAGAGATCGTTCTAGATTTATAAACGTTAATTGATTTGAAGTATCACCAGGAAGAATTTATTAGCCTTGACGTTAGCAAAAATTAATGGTTTATCAAAGTTATCATGTGATTTAGAAATGAAAAAGAGGTTAATGCGTGACAAAAAAAATATCAGATTCCCAGCTGCAGCATCATCCGCTATTGCCTTAGATTATGCATGATTTGAGTCGGAGTTAAAAATCTGTCGAAATGAATGTAGATCAGTTATCCTGAATTAGCAATTGACTGTTGCATTTAGATATTAACAGTTGATAAACATCTTAAATCAATAATATGTTGTTTCGCTTTATATGCTATAGCTTCTAATTGATTTGCTTATTTTAGTGTTCTTTATCTCCTAGATCCTAGCATCTAAATGGTTAAAATTTGAATACAGATTTTTATCATTATTGTTATAATGACACGTCTAGAAAAGGTTTTCAAAGCTAGATCAGGTTTGAACACATGATAACCAACAATTGCTAGAATGTAATGACACACGAATAATGCCAGCACAAAATCATGCCAAGTCCAAATTTTCCATAGAACTCTTCATTTTAATCTTCGTTGCCATGAGAAGTGATATAAAATCATTTGTGTCAAGAGAATCCTCACAAACGAATCAAAATTTTAACATAAATTGAAATTCTGTTCTGTGGAGTGAAATATTTATTTAAGCAATCATAACTTATGCTAGAAGAAAAATTAAATGAACTGCCTTTAACAAAATAAATTGTTAAAAAAATTTATTGAATGTATCTTGGGATTCTTATGACTATTAAATAATTACTCTAAGGGGTTTTAAGAAATCAAACAACCAAAGAGATATTCAAATAGAAACACACCATAAACAAGAAGAGACACCGCCACCCGACCCAAAACCGGATCGGATGACTGGGAAGGTTATCTCTCCTCAAAACACAAAATAAAATCATTTTATTAATAAGATGGCCCGCTTGCAAGCGGATCCGCGAAGGCAATACCATATCAAACCCTTAACAAAGCTTTAATAGTTACCGGGTTTTACATTCATTAATTACAACATAAAGATCGAAACAATACCAAGAAGCTTTGAACAAACCTATTGGCTGCAATACATTTTAGGTATAATGATTTTAGCGCTTTGAATTCTTGACGAGAGAAGGAGCTTCTTTTAGTGCTTGGACTTTGAACGTATATGCACTTCATTTGAGGTAACCTTGTGGATCATATTTATCTGCAAATGGTTGTAACCTAGATGCTACACAAAGAGATTACACAAACCTGAATTCCAAAGCTTTTTCCACCAAAGAGTCGTATTGACTTCTTGGTAATTTGGAATTTATTAGTAATATAAGCAATGAAAGAGTGTGATTTGCAAAAGCTAACGAATTGACATCAGATCATTTACCATTAAGTCGTTAAAAGAGTGTGATCTGCAATAAAACAATCATAATGACGGAGTAAAGAGATCAACCTGCATTTACATTCCATATTTTCTATGAAAGGTGGAAAAATTTAGCACATGCAAATAAGTCCATAGATCAAATCCGATGAACAACTTTTGAAGATTTTTTTTTTTGTGAGAAGAAGGAAAATCAACAGAAGGGTAGAGATGATCATTAATTGGGAAAAGGCATTCATGAATTCATGAATTCCATGGAAAGTCCAGTGTGTCAGCCCTGCAATTCATTGACTTGTTCTTGTACAAGTCAATTTTCCACGACAATCTCTCAAATTGGGATTTTCAAAACATATCACAATACATGAAAGGAAACGACTCAGATTCTATGAATTTAAAAGGAATTAGAAGCGGTGATCCCATACTTTTCGGCTGCAATTTTGTATGTTATTTTATTAGAACTGAGTAGAAATAATCCATCCATATCACATCCAACAATCCCTAAATGAATCCAAGTAGAACCAAGAATATAGAACCTAGTTCCATACCTACTGAATGAATGTTACATCTTTCTATCGAAGTCAATCTATAGGCCTCTATTAATGAAGATCCTTCTGTCTCTGCTTCGATGAAGGTATCTATCTCTATGTGATAAAAGTGGTGATTTCCATGCGAGTAATTACCATGCCTTTCTATAAGAATAATTACCAAAGATAATGAAGTTCCAATCTATAGAGCCGTGAGCATATATTCAGTTCTGCTCTAGCAACACCATCTTCGTTGTTTCCTTGATCCATTAATATTTACTATATCATAAGTCAATCATTTCTCTCAAGATTTTAAAACAGCACACCCTGTCCCCTTAGTAAATCATGTTGATCGAATCAGTCCCTAACAAAAAAATGTTCAAGAAAGTTTATCATATGAGGTTCTCAAGGGTAGAAAAGCTTCTAAATTCATCGAAAGCATACAAACCAGAATTAATAAAAATACACTCCCAACTTTCTTTTCGCTTAACTATAAATCCAATTATTTAATCAGTGTAGCTATCATTAACCATTCAAGTCACCATAATTACCCAATACCCTATACATCCATAAAATACCATAAAAGTAAAGGATAACCATTCAATATCAACCCGTCTGCAATAGATTAAGATAATATACATGATAGTCTAACTTTGCACAGAGACGCAGAAAAACATAACATAATGTATAAAGCTTATGTAAATTAAACAAAAACGTGGCATAGATAATCTGATAATAGCCCGTAATGATGCAGGGGATAGCTAGAAGGAGCCCGGATATGAAAAGGCCGGAGCCGAGACCAGCGCTTGGAAATCCAGACTTACGTGGAATAAATCACAAATTAGCAGAGTTGAACCTCTTAGATCAGCAGATCAATGATTTTGAGGAGGAATTGAAGAAGCTGGATAGCACAGACAGAGCGTCGATAGTTTGCAGAGAGGTATTAGCTCTTGGCTTGACATTTGTATGGAGCAAATTGTACTTCAAACTTCACAACACATAGTGCTTCAAGGAATAGATTCATAATTTTATTTAAACATGTCAATCATATTTCAAAGTCTTGCATGTCATCATGTAACATTCATCATTGTTAATCGCAACATTATGAATAATAACAAATTGCATGCTCATGCATGTCATAAATTTGTACGCAACTATCACATGCTTCACCTCATGAAATACCATCATAAGTTATAACATCAACATATTTGCATCAAAGACATATCATGACTTCTCATAATAGATGAACCACATGTCAATAACCTCATATTGTAGCATCATAATTCTTATGCCACGTTATGCATATCATATCCATCATGAGTATTCAACATTAAATACCTATCATCACGTAGTAAATGAATATGTCAATATACCTTGACATAACATCATAATACCTATGCATGTCACTATCATCATAAGGATACATCATCACTATAAGAACCACATGTACATCATTATCCTCCTACCATCATATTATGAAACATCGTCAATATGAGAAACATCTCAGTACTAATCAAATATAGAATATTACTCTATAAGAATTCTTATCATGATTCATCAGACAAATCAATTTCGTTTACTTGTACAAAACTTGAATACGAACTATGAAATAAGATTATTCAACGTATCCCTAGGATCTAGGTTATCTTACCCATCTTATTAGTGTCTTGTTTTCATCAAGTTGTCAATTCCTTTTCAATAATCATTTCCACTTCTTTCAACTAGGAAGTTGATCATTACACCATCGGTATGATCATCTAAGTACATTGTTAAATTTCACATGAGCCTCATCATCTTGAGTCTTAATCTCTCATCATATATTCTTCCTTCCCCAAGGAAATTCTGGTGAAATTCATTGTTTATGATTTACTAGTTATTCAATCATTATTTAAATTATCTATCTCAAAGTTAAAATCCCTTGGTTTTACATCCATTTACCCTTTGGTTTACCGATTCCAATACCGCTATATGCAATCCCCACTAGGTCATCATGATTTAATTTTAAATCATGCTTAATTTACTTGCATGAGGGTTTGTTGATCCATGTTGACTTATACATACATCCCTTAACAATTATCATTTTCATCCACCAAAAATATTTTTTTATCTCATCAAGTTCCTATCTCAATACGATTTGATTGCTCTATTGTAATTTCACCCTTCTTCAAGTTGGACAAGAGATTCTTGCTTATTAAATAGTATATTTATTTTAGATTTTGAAGCAGTTGGAAACACTACTACCATCATTGTCCATGAAAAATTTAAATGTGAGGTGTTATGTGGAAACAACCTCTTTTAGTGTTATGGGAAGTCCTACTCATGAAACAATGAGTGCAAATCAGTCAAGTATAACCTCTATTAATTGACTCTCACTTCTTTTGTCAATATGTACACAATCCTTCTCAAGGTATAATATCATATGGGCTGGGGAAAAACTCAATCAACACTACATATGCCAGTGGTTCCTTTGTCTTGTGTAGCTCTTGAAGGGCTATGGGACCATCTTGAGGAGGCCAAGTGCCAGTGACTCCTCTGTCTTAGAACACTATTCTCCCAAGAGAATGAATGATAGAATCTTGGAATGATGGAATGCCTCTCATCTTCCTCACCATCTATTAAATAGAACAAACATTGGAAGGGGAACCACATGCACACTCCATGTGTCTACATGCAACTTTATTGCTTTCTTGTTTTATTTCTTTTGTTTTCACATTTTGATAGCTTTACTGATTTTTACTGCTTTCTTGTTTTATTTCTTTTTATATTTATTTAGCTTTAGTATTGTTATTTATTATTTTTTTATTATTTATTTTTTATTTAGTATTACTATTTTTATTTATTGTTTATTGTTTATTTTCGTGTATTTTATACTATATTATATTATTATTATTTATTATTTATTATTAAGGGACATTACATACTTCCCCACTTTAAGGAACTTCGTCCCGAAGTTAAGTTGAATTATTATTATTATTATTTATTATTTATTATTTTTGTTATTTATTGCTTCATGTTGCCAACACCTTCTGTTGAACTAGTATAACCAGCAGACATTGAAAGTTTCACAACACCTGGGAAATCCCAAGGAATCTCTGTTCTTTTTCCCACTTTCGGCACTAGGCATAAGCCTGACTCGGTTTGTATCCTAGTCAAAGGCTAGCCCCAAGGTTCGCACCTGACTCAAACCTCATCTGCCCTAAGGCAGACATCCGGTACGGTACTCAATGACTCCGGACATCTCGCAAGGCTGGCCTACTCCCTCCACAACTACTAAGGCGCACAACCCCAGACATCAAAGTCCTTACAACCTCACTAAACTTCAGCATCCCAATCCAATAACAGGCACCTAGCCTAGAACATCAAGCACTTGGCCTCTTCAAGATGGTCTCATAGCCCTTTAAGAGCTATCCATCAAGAGCTACACAAGACAAAGGGACCATTGGCATATGTAGTGTTGATTGAGTTTGTCCCCAACCCATATGGTGTTACTTATTCTCCCTTGTGCGTATGGGCTCGCACGAGATCATCAAATAAACTGGCCCTCTCGGCTCATTTGTGGAGTCCTATAAATCATCATACCTCAACATGCAACCAATGCATTAGCTATATCGTCATAGTATCATAGAAAATAATAACTATAATAAACAACCTCTTTCCTCATACACTTATTAACTTTCTTCGCTGATATGAGGCGTAACGTAACATCACATCTAATGCCTTTTATTACTTTGGTTTCTCCTTGGTCATTTTTTAAGAGAACTATCTTATTATAGAAACCCAATATAGCTTGATGGGGTTCAAGCCAATCCATTCCTACAATTAAGTCATACGTCCCTAGAGTTGTTCTATACAGGTTCATCTTGGTGTCACACCCCCCAATGTTAACACTGCAATCTCTTACCATTGACCCTACTGATTGCTGAGAACCTAATGCCATTTCTACCATTCTAAAGTTACTTTGCTCATGAGCTGTCAATCCACATCTAAGTATTGTTTAAGGAGAAATAAAACTATCAGTGACACCTGGATTAATTAACACAGATAGAGGGATGTTATTGATCATACCTGCGGACTCCACTACTATGGCTTGGTGCTTAGCCTGGCAATGGTTTTTGGTTGCATGAATCCGGTGTGGGTGTTGTGGTCTTCCTCCTTTTGCTTTGTGTCCCTGTTGTTTAATCCCGGCTTGATACCTTGGACAATCCCTTCTATAATGTGGACCTTTACATTGCCAATATTCTACTTATTCCTGATTTTTACATTGTACTTGTCCTTGACCACCAAATCCTCTACTCCCACCATTCAAGTAGGGCTGACCCTTATGTCCTCCTGGAGGTAGCCGAGAAGTTGCACTAGCGATCCGAGAAACATTGTTTTGTCTTCCCAAGAATCTATATGGCTTCCCCCTGGTTTGTTTATCCTCATTGTGGGATGTTCCTTCCTTGTATTTTCATCAACCAACATTCGATTTTTCATATTTATCTTCCTCAGGACTTGTTTGGCTAAACTAGTGGTTGTTGCCATAGTGGCGGGTTTCCACATGGCGACTTCCGCTCGGACTAAGGGATCGAGTCCATGCAAGAATCTTTCAACTTGATGTTTATCATCAGCCATATAATCCACGTGATGGACCAATGCATAGAATTCAGCTTCATAGTCCTTGATATATCTACCATTTTGTTGCACTTCATGGAAAGCACCTACTTGTTGGTGTTTGTACTCCTCTGATAGGTACCTAGTTCGGAAGGCTTCCTCAAACATTTACCAAGTGACTTGCATCTTCGTTTCTTCATTTACCCACCATAATAGAGCATCTCCTTTTAGTAGACTCATTGATATTTGGGCATTTTCCCTTGAAGTGTATGCTTTAAAACTAAGTGCTCTTTTGACACTAATTACCCATGCTTCTGCTTTTGAACCCCCTTCTTGACCCGTAAACTCTGGTAATTTGGATTTTTGGACTTCTTTCATATTATCAAGGGTTGTTTGTCCATCTTTGGCATTGAATTGAGAATTTAGGTCTTGTCTCTGTTTTTATTACAACTCCCTTCCTTTACCTTGATTATTTCCTTGATCTTGTCCTTGGTTTGAGACCCAATCCTTAAAGATATTAGTCATTTCCCCAAGGGAATGTAATATAGCTTGTTCAGCTGGGGTTCCTATCTCTGAAGTGGCGGGAGGTGGGGCTTTCACCTCAGGGTTGCTTTGGGTTTGTCTTCGACGTTTAGGAGCCATGATCTCCCCTATTTAATCAAGTTGAATTTTACATTACTTCCTTACTCATGTGTCAAAAGCTAAAATAAATCTAGAATATACCCTAATTTTAGAATATGCAATTAGCTACATCAACACACAATTGATTTTCCATTCATCCAAATTTATTTATTACAATACTTAAACCATAGATTATCAATAATCACTTATTTTATAGTATTATACCATGGAAAACATGAGTTGGAAGGTAATAATGACGTCTGAATAAAACTTAGAGAATTGTCTCCACATAAAATCAAAATTCGAATGAATAAAGCTTAAGAATAATGATGGCATTATTGTTTTAAGAAGGTAATTAAATTCTGAAAGAAAATTTATTTACCACTGACTTTTGAAATTATATGTCATACCAATATTAATTCTACATATTCATGACTTTTATGTGCTAGGATAAATTGAAATTTTATGCTGTAGCGTGAAATATTTTGAGTATCAGTGTAAGCTGTTATCACTTAGGTTGTTCCCTTTGAATCCTAAGGGAATACGACCGAGGTAACCACAAACCAAGCTTTGGACTGCAGGTCCTAGCCTACCAGCAGTTAGAGAGGGCTCTCTCTTTGGGATTTAGCTTTGTTTAAGGAATGATTTTAGGCTAGATATGATGCACATGAGTTTTGATTTAGATTGGTGGGATGGTTGACCTTTTCAGGCAGAGTTGGCATGCAAAGTGTAAGAATTTCAAACCATTGGGCATGGAGTTAATGAATGTGAACTGAAGGGTGTGTTTTCTTTGGTATAAGAGGGGACTATGGAGCAGGATAGCTACACATGGCACAATGATTTATGCTGGAACAAGGATGAAATGGAGGTCAGAGGATGAGAGGCAATTAAGGATCTCTCATCCAGCCAAAGAGGGAAAGTGGATGAAGGCTGAATAGGGCAATGAAGAATTCCTAGACAACATTCATATAATGAAGGAAATAGCTTAAACATGTTCAATTAAGAATGCATATTCATCACTGATTCAGAGGAAAACATAGAAAAGTTACAAGAATTGAGCACAAAGGACATGAAAACCAGTTCTGATCTATTCATTTTTCCTGCAACTTAGATTATGATATATAGATGGTACAACTACGTATAAACTGATAAACAGAGGGAGGAAAGACTTATTGAACCGTGAGCAAGCACGAGAATTCCATACCAAGCTCTTTAGCCATTAAAATCACAACCAGCCAGTTCAGATGCAAACATTCTAGCAATCTTTGATTACAGAAGTTCTTAATATTTACAGCGCAAATCTCAAATGAGATATCAACCAAACAACCCACGAACCCATATTACATTGTCCAGGGCTGTATTTATAGGCAAAATATCTACAAAAACAGATCTGATAGAAGATCTGAGGAAATAAATGCAGTTAACCTAACTTCTCTTGCAAGTAATGTAAAAATATCTATCTAATGCTGTGCTGGGGGCAGCTGCTTCAAAAAATGAGGCTATCTGTCTTTTGCTGTTATGCGCTGGCCATTCATCATAACTGCGCATTGGTCTCTGTTCCACTGCTCTTGAGTGGCTTTAATGTGCATTAACTGTGATCTGAGAGCCTTAGGTGGCTTCACCGCTTTCTTATTGTCAATCTGATACTCTTTGCCGCTTCACTGATACTTTTTAAATTGAATCTGGGCTTCATCTTTCCTCTGATATGCTCGAAACTGTCAAATTGCCCCTTTTCTGCCCTTTTCAAGGCAAAAATAACTGCTGCAAATTGAGGCTTTCCATTTTGGCCTATTTTCCTTAGCGATCAAAAACTGCCTCAGATTTTGATTCCGTGCTTCCTAAGCATCGATTTCGCACTTTGTGCCCTTTTTCGGCTGGTGATGTCAGCGGTACGACGGATGACGTCAGCAGTGGGACCCAGTACGGTGGATGACGTTAGCAGGGTGACGTGGCAGGGTGACGTGGTGCTTACGTTACGCAGGGGGAAGCGACAGGGTGACGTGGTGCTTACGTCACGCAGGGGGAAGGCGGTTTCCAGTTTCCTGGCGCACCGTTTTTGTGCATAGGTGGTTTGGGAGGAGGGGGCTCCGCCACAGTCGAGAGGGTGACGCGTGGCAGGAGTACGACGGGAAAACCTCCCATCTCCCATACGCTAACCATCGACAGGTTCGGAGGGGAAAAGACCCGCCCACCGTAGATCTTAGGGCGCGGGCAATCGGACGAATGGCAGAACAGAGGAGGTGGTGGAAGGATAAGGGACAGGGCCCGCGACGCCCTTTTTAATTATTTAATTTTGGCGGGGGGGGGGGGAACTTTAGAAAAGTGGGTTTTTTCTTTGGGTTTGCGGGTTATGTGCGACAGTTAGAGTTTAAAACATCAAACTATTAACAATACAGGTGGAGGGTTAGGTTTGTAGATGAAAGAGGGGGTCCAGGGTTATTACTTCAACCAGGGGTTAAAGTAACTCCGGGTTCAAGACGCAAAAGGGTTTATATTAGTCCCAAAAGGACCAATATCTCCCAAACCATGTTACATAGCTATAGTGCTATAGGGTGGGATATGTAATATTTTGGGATTTTATATAGTTTCTTGTAGAATAGGGGTAGGGAAAATGATTTAGGGAGCTAGATAATAGGGTTAGATGTTAATATGAGGTCTTTGGAATGCAAAGGAGGGGATGCATGCTAAGTTCAAGATCTGGAACTTAGATATGTGATTTGAATAGGATATGGAGAAATGGTTTTACACAAGAAATGTGGCTTCTTTTCATTGAGGAAAGTCAAGACTTGACTTGATATTTCACACAAATGAGATGAAAGCAGGACTTGTTGGGCAGATCCAAAGGTCCTCAAGGGGATGTTAGTAAATGATTTATGGGGGAATGAAGGGGAAGTTAGTCATGCTTCCACTGTTGTACCACCAAACAACTGCCATGGTGCCAATGCCATAAGTGATATAAGTATTTCTTGACAAGACCACAAGTGATTACCAATCTGCTTCTGCAACCTCAAACTACCTACCCAGCCTAATACACTTAACATTTTTTCTTCTTTTGGTTTGGGTGCACTTGAACTAGCCAACCCAACTTTTCAACTTTTTTCTTTTAACTGGCCTCCTATCTACATCTATACTTATTTCATCCCAGGGCTCAGATTAGGCTGTTGAGCACCCTTTCTTCTCTACCTATCTAAGAATCTGCCAAGATTAAGCTGTTTGGACATATGATGATTCTCTATATTCTACAACAGGAAATTGAAACCTAGGGAGACCAAGGTTAAGCTGTTTGGACCTCCCTTAACTGTAAAATTATTCAAAAATGGAATAACTCATCAAAATTGGAATACAGCAGAGGCACTTAGGCTAGCAGACTCTCATGGACACTTCTTTGGCCTCAGTAGCAAATATGGAACATTGCAGCCTGCAAAGCATGACATATTTGGCATGTAAAAATGTCGATCATGAAAGATGAATACCTACTATGAGCAGGAGGCTAACAGTGGCTCCACTTGGGGATGGATTTTCCTTGCGAAAGGTCAAGAACAGCAGGTCAGAATGCCTTAGTCTTTAGTTGTTGCTGTACTCTGGAAACTTCCCTTTGCTGGCTGCTTTATTTATGAACATGATAGCAGACTTGAAGAGCTTAGGGCCTTCACTTCGGGCTTCAGCTGCAGCAAGCTTGCTATCGAAACAGAAAACTGAAATCCTACCTACCTACTCTAATCAACACTTACTTTGCTATTAGGTGAAATGAAATAACCAATGCAGCCACTTAAGTATTATAAGCATGAACAAGCTTTGCTGCTTGTGCTTGCTGGCGAGAAAAAGTGAGATCTTGCAATATGATATGGCTTTGTTAATCTTTGAGAAGATCAGATAACTGCTAACCTTCTTTGCTGAAACAAGAAACTGTACAAAAGGGTCCCGCAACATATATACATTATTGCTGGGCTGAATTGAAGAACTGTACAAAAGTTTGGGATCACTATCATGCCTTGGAAACTGGATATCATCAACATTTTTATATTGAGGCACACAGCCTGTTAATGGAGAAGAGAACTTCTTTACTTAATCATATACCCTGTCAGCACATGAATCATATACAACATGAACTGCTATTTGCAATTTATTACAAGCAGGTTCATATGGCCCTTGACTGATCTGCGCAGGCTGCTCCTCTTCTTCTTCAAAAAACTCAGATGGCTGAACACAAAGAGGTAGGGGATCCACTTGGATCACTCGGTCACGAACAACCGCTTTCGAATCTTCCTCAATCTGATATTCGATGGCTCTTTAGGGCTGCAAAACTAGAGGCAATGTATTTTGAACAATGATTTGGGCTTCCTCCAGATGATCAATATCAACATTTGCTGATATTTGTTTATTAACTGCATGATAGTTCTCCTTAATAAATTGAAAAGAATCAACACAGAAAGGTAAAGTTCCATCGCTGGAATCAAAATTCTCTGCGCTTTCCTCCTTTACTTCATAGCTGAGATAGGCACGTTGATCATTGATTTTAGGCCGCTGATCCTGAACTGTGCTTTCTGCCAAAATAGGCTCTGACTCCTCTGCAAGGCTGATTTGGTCATTAGGCTCATCATCATCATCATACTCATCGTATTTTGGCAAGCAGTTGAAAGAAGAGAAGCTGTTATATTCATATAGTATATCAGGAGACTGCTCCACCATGTATGGTTGTACGAATATGTCATCTGTTTTGTGGTAGGTTTCTTCATGAATGTCATTACTTTCCTCTTGCAAAACAGATGTGTTCTGGTGCTCTAAACATTCCACTTTCATTGTGATCATTTCCTCTGACTTTTGTAACAAACTATGAAGTTTTTCTTCTTGCTCTACGTTGCGCTTTTCCTCCCTGATCTTCAGATTTGCCTCTATGTCCACTGCCATGTCCTGCATTTGTTTCATAGTGGACGGGCTCCTTTCTCTTAAACAGAATTCTATTTCTAGGTCAAAAGCTCTTGGATAATGTAATAGAGCTAAATCAGGGGGAGGTCTAATATTCAAAGGCAGAGAATGATAAACTTGATTGAACCGATCATAAAATTGCTGAACAGATTCATTTGGACTTCTTTTTAACTGATTATATTCTTCAATGAGCAAGAGGAAATTAAGTTTGATCATCCATCTATCAAGGAAGAGCTTGGAAAACTGCTGAAGATTAGAAATGCTAGCCTCAGGCAATGCTTTAAACCAAGTCCTAACTTCGCTTTGCAAAGAAAGGGCAAACAACCTGATACTAACAGCTAGCGAGTACATAATCAACTACACTCGTAGCCCTTCCATATGGCTGGAATGTGAAAAGGCGAGAGTCTAGGAAACAGGGGATACCATTTAGAATCAACAACTCCTGAGATTCACCCAACTACAATAGATATTTACCATATAGAAAATTCCAGAATGAGAAATGGTCGAGGAACAAAGACTTAAGAAAAGTAGAAACTAACGCATAAACATATAACCAAAAGCTTATGCTATCCAAAAGTCTGTTGAGTCGACCAAGTGCTCAGACAGGCATGAAGCCACATGTATTGCCATAAAAGAAAAAAAGAATATAAAGTCTGTTGAGTCGACCAAGTGCTCAGACATGCATTAAACTACATGTATTGTGGTAAAAGAAAAAAAGAATTATATTTGTACGTTATGATCTTGTATAAGAAGAGGGACCCATTATAACCATAGTGATGAGCTCTTTGCTACATAGGAAAAGTTTCCCCATTGGTAAAATGATCGTTCTAATTGACAGACAAGTAAGTCAGTGTTGATTACCAACTATATAGTTGCATAAAATTTATAACATAATATAAGTAGTAACAAAACAAATTAAAGGGGTTCCCTCAAGGAAAAATAATTAGTACTAAAATAGCAATAAATACCATTACATAGTTGACCCTCCTAGTTAAGGTTTCACTGTAGAAATGTTACAATACTAACTCAATTCAATACATACACATTCCTTAGAATTAAAACATATGCAAAACACAAATCAAAATATTTGTTTTAGCTCAAAGAAAACATAGTACATTGTATGTCAAAATGATTTCTAACATAATAATTGATGCCTTCAATGTTTTTGCATTCGATTTATATGCCATAAAGGTTCCTTTAAAAATTATTTTACTGGTATCATTGTATCGTTGATCCTATGGGTCTATAAATATATTATAACTATGAAGCAAAGCATTCCTACTGACATACAATTTCTAATAATAAGTTCCTTCATTACAATCTTGACAATTGCATGAAACCCATGGATTAATCTTCAATTGATTCTCTGTTTGGTGTGATCAAATATGTGTTGGAGTGTTGTCATGAAATCCCTCTTGATCGAAGCTTTGACCAATCTTTTCCACTTGTCAATGTACTTCTAGAACTTGGATGGCGAAAAAATATCCATCTCTAGATCATTTGGAATCTCATATAGCTTATGGTTCTTCCTCTGGATACCCACAACTATGAAAAATGATGAACTTGCCACATATTTTACTATAGAATACATAACTGCTATAGAATCACAGATTATTATAGTTATTAGAAAACAATTATAATCTAATATATAGTTGCTATAGAATCACAAATTATTATAGTTATTAGAAAACAATTATAATATAAACTTCATATTAAAAGATGAACCAATGTATAAAATTAAACAATTTACGTTAAAAATATTTATTTATATATTATCTTATGGATGGTAGGATTTTATGACAAAAATGGGATGAAGATGAGATGTAAAAAGTTGTAGGTTACGAGTTTTGGAAGGAAAGTTGTAGGAAAAGGAGTGACAAAAGTGTTAAAAATGAGGACCCAACATCTTCCACACAAAGTTGTTGCATGTCATCATGTAACAAAATTTCTTGTATTGCCTAAAAAGTATTCTATCTCCATATGCAAAAATTCAAAATTGTCTTGCACTAGGATTTAAGGATGCTCTGAAGTTCATATTTGTCAAGTGAGCGTAGCCATTAGAGAAATTTTGAGGTCTAAAATGGGCCTCAAAACAAAAATGTACAATCAAAATCAACTTTATAAGAACTAATGGGATTCAAGATGATGATGTCAACCATGGGGGATGATTCACCATTTTTGGAGTAAAAAAGTAAAAGGATTAAAAATAAAAATAAAAATAAAAACTACTTTTTCAACTCGTATTTTCAACTTATGTCACTATGATTTTACTCAAATTTTGAGTAGAAGCATTCGTTGGATGAAAATGTTAATTCTTCATCCAAGGAGTACCCATGTTGCAAATTTTCGATGGACCCTGCTACATGAAAAATGAGAAATACATGAAAAACATGATTATAATAACGCTTTTTCATTTATTTCTCATTTTTCATGTAGTAGAGTCCATCGAAAGTGTGCAACATGGGTACTCCTTGGATGAGAAATTAAATTATGGGCCTAACAAGTGCTTCCACTCAAAATTTGAGTAAAATCGTAGGGAGGTAAGTTGAAAATACGAGTTAAAAAAGTAGTTTTTCTCTTTTCCCTCTAAAATTTGATGATGTAATCTATTCTTATTTTACTATTTCCGCTATTGTTATAATATTCCTTAGGAGGTCCATTTTAACCTCAAAATTTCTCTAATGTTGAGTGGTAGGGAGGAGTTTCTATTATCCTTCCCTCCTGGGTTCTTGTCCCATGGAGATTGACATTCTTGCTCCTTGGGATTCATTTCTACATGAAAGATAACCAACCCACCTAGACACATTTGGGTCTTTTTATTATGTATATAGCTAGTATCAATCCTCGGTACAATTAACCACAAAAAAAAATCTTTGAAGCATCAAGTAAAATGTCCAAGCGAGAGGTTTCCTCCTTCTTCTTGTGTTTTTTGTATATTTAGCTTACTTTTAAGCCTCTTCTCTATTTTTGTTTGTTGGCATTTTTATACCATTTTCTAGCTTGTTTAGGTAGTAGTTTCCTTTATGCTTTTAATTGTTCTTTCTTCTTTTGCATTTTTTCAACATTAGTTAAGTATTTCATTATCATTCTTGATGTACTTGTTTAACAATTCAAGCTCTTTTATATTTACCTTTATTTGTTTAAATTTACTCATTTTTTTCATATTTGGTGTAGTTGGTACATAGTATGCTTCCTTAGGAGTTTATTCAGTTGGCACATCTCTAATAACATATTCAAATATAAAAAAAAAAATATAGGATCCATGGCAGTGAAGTCTTCAAGTTTTGATGCTTTGTTTTGCGCAATATTTGTGGTCATGAATGTGTCGGGACTTGGTGAAGCCTTTGAGGTTGACTTTGTTCTAAACACCTTTACGAAACTCTTCAGATATATATCATCATCATCTCCTCAATTCCTTCAAGGAATATTTAATTTCTATTAGTTACTTTCCATAGACATCTTCATCATTTTTCTGAATTCCTTTGTTTCTTCTCGTACTTCCTGCGGCTCTTCTCTCTAGAGGAGGGCTCACATTGAAAGGATATCTATATTCCTTGTTTTAATTTCCTCGTGCTTTGTGATCTTTGTAACCTAGGGTTTAACACCTTCTTTCCTTCGTTTGTGTGCATATTGACAACTTTAGCTTGTGATTTTTATTTCTTCAGGATTTTGAAACCCTTTTCTCCTCTTTAGGGTTCAAACTATCTTTCTAAACTTCAAGTTCAACTTCTAAACTTTTTCTATTTCAACCCCTAGTTTTTTTATTCTTTGGCTTAATACCATCAACTTTATCAAAGTTAGGGCTCTCATTTCCTTCCTTAGTTTCAACTAGGGTCTCTATGAACTAATTTTGAACTAAAAAATTATCCCATGTTTCATTTTTATTCTTGTTGCATGTGGGAATACCCTAGGGTCTTGGGTTGAAAACCCCAATAGAGCAGAGGGTGTACAGAAGCAAGAAATGCATAGACAAACAATCTAAATGCTTAAACTACTGAATTGGGAAGAAGTGGCCTTAGCTGGAGGTCCTACGTTCGGGGTCGATCTCGTAGGGTCCAAACCCTCTGCTTCTTCTGATCCCTTTAAAATCTATAAATTATTCAAGAAAAGCATATAAAATAGCAGTAATGGAAAGCATGTTCATGATATACATGTTAGATCGTATAAGCAAATGAGAAATTACGCATTAATATAATATTTATAAGAAAATCACAACATGGATTAATGCATAAACATGATAAATATCAAGAACATAAGAATATTTCTTTATTGATGTAAGCGAAATGAAATGTGGAAAACTACAACCTGAGTCTTCCTCTAGCTCCAAGCGAGCCGTCCTCCAGAGCTGTCCTATCTCGGCCTCAGCAATCTTCCTCCATCAATACACACAAGGATGTCATAAGAGGGATGAAGGACATCCCAAAAGAGGAAAAAAAGGTTTCTTATAACTTGGGGAGTGCACAAGGCACATGGATTTCTTCAGACTCAATCAGGGATAAATCAACTATAATATCAATATCTCATTTCTTCTCCCCTTAGGCCTTCCCATGGAGGTTTATTTATACTTCTCCAAATTAGTTTTTTCAATTGGGCCACAGGATGTAGTAGGCAAGTAACAAGTAAAACCCATAAACTCTACCTGAATTTAAGGAGATTTATTATTTTTAAGTGTTTTAACACATATACATGAGTTTCGTATATATTGACCCATATGTGCACACTTTTAACACAGGGAAAAGTAGCACATGGGAAATAAAACATTGTTTTTTATAATTTGGACCAAGTCTCGAAAGGAAGGGATTCCCTAGGCCATAACCAGAGCATCATATCTACCAAGAGTGGTAAATGGTGCTATAACAGATACCCCCTAATATATGAGGTTAGAAGGGGTACATGACGACCAAAATGTATTAAGTGTATAGAAGGAATCATGTTGAGACCGGGGAGGAGTTCACCAGAATTCAGCCTACCAAGCCAGTGAAAGAGATCAGAAAGAAACTGTTGTCTGAGGCAGGCATACCCATTCTTAGAGATAATAAATCATGTCCACATTTCAAGTACAAGAGCATATCCAATATGCATACAAGTATAAAGGAACTGAAAATACATAGTGGATCATTCGATCATATCCAGATAAGCACATGTATCAATATCACATATAAGGAACTAATCAATGATGCTGAAGTAGGAAGCTGATCACTGAAGTCATAAAGCTGATCCAAAAAGTACCAAGTCAAATGGTGGAAGAAATGGTACTACACTGCAACTTGGGTGCCAACATATAGGATGTTGCTATAAGGAACTATAACATATAAGGTGTGTTAGGGCCTGAATCTACCTCAGGCTGAGAAAGGCAGGTTTAGGGTAACATCAAACCATGCTTAACCTGGTAGCTAGCCCTACCAGGTTGGGAGAGGGATCTCTCCTTGTCAATCTCAATCAAAATATATCAAGGAAGGCTTGATATGACTGATATAAAAACTAATTTTAGGCTAGGTATGCTTTCTCAGAGGAATTTGATTGATTTTAATGGTTGGTTGCTGGATTAGATGGGGAACACAGCTTTGGGTCTGAGAAATCAACACAGATTTGCAGAGGTTTTTGTGGGGCGAGGTAGACAAGTGTTTTAGCACTTTGAAATGAGTGTAATGGTGAGTCTAAAGACTAGTGAGGAGTTGGATAGGGCATGAAAGTGTCATGAGTCCTCTTCAGACAGTAGAAAACATGTAAAACTAAATAAACCTTAAGGCAGAGCACTAAAACACCAATGGATTCTACCTTTTACACTTGATTCATTTAGTTATGCAGAATAAGAGAGATGATATAACACATAAACATAAGATCAACTGAAGTACAGAGAAGAAAACAATGCTAATTCACATTACCACAAGAATCCCACAAAATGTTGCAAAACCTTGGTTTATTTCCTTGCCAAACTGCAGAAGTGATGTACAAAGTAGCTTAATGCATCCACAAGAGTCCAACCTTGACAAATGACTAAGAAAGTAAAATATATAGGCATCAAACCATCTATGCTAGCCATTAGGGGTCGAATACATGAGTCAATGAGTTGTTTCAACAAGATCTAAACTAGGAACTGAAAAATAGGTAGTGGAAAAACTTGCCTCTAAAACTATAGAAATATATTCATTCAGCTCAAAACCACCTATAACTGATGTATCTACCTCCTTAGGTCATTGTTCATCATTTTTAGATTATGTTACATCAAGTTACATCATATTACATCATGAATTTATCAAAGAGAGAATAAAAAGTCAAACTAGTAGAAAACTAGGTGAAATTATGAGCAAATAGGCAAAACTGGCAAATTTTTTCCTATGTGTAGTGCCACTGATTCTATGCATAGCACTTTTTCCAGGCTAGTTTTGAAGGCTCCCTGAAGTCCAAATCAGGTGCAGAATAGCTCATTAGAAACCTTGGTGAGTCTAATTTCTGGGAAAACTTGAATTTTTTGATTTGGAGTCCATTTGCCCCTTCAAAAATGCAATCTCCAAAGATTGCTTCCTGTGTGGCAAAAAAGTGGCACAGAGGGCATTTTTTTGGGTGTTTTTGGCCTTTTTGGAGGTCCAGAACTTGTCAAAACTTCTCAGCCATTTCTGAGCATGCATAAATTTTCATGGTGAATCCAAAAATATAAAGTTTTTTTCAAATGGAGGCCCCCATCAAAAGCGTAGTGCCACTATGCTGAAAAAACCTATTTTTTGCCTCAAAAAATTCAAAAATGACAAAACTTCACCAAATTTCTTGAAATTTGGCATGAGTGATCCTTTTTATGTGCTATGCTGGGCCAATGATGCTTCAGCCAAGATCTTGAGCTTATCTTGCTCCTTTTTTCTCCTCAAGGCTCTCTTTAGTTTGGTCTTTAACCTCTTCACCCTTGTTTTGCAAATTTTATTCCAGGTCAAGTAGTGATAAGCCATATGGCACAACATTTTCTTCTCCTTTTTATCTTTCTCAAGCAATTTATCCAAGTGGATGTTTGCCCTCTCTAACCATGATTCCCAGTCAGCCTTAATTTCTTGCTTAAGGGGTGTCATTTTGATTTTCCTTCTTTTTGCCACTTGCCGGTTTTCCCTTATGGTTTGCTGCTCCATGGTAGTTTGTTTGTCCTCCAGTCGCTTGTTATCTTGCTCAAGGAAGTTAATGATCCATTTATCCCTCTCAAGATCAAGTGATAAGGCTTGGATCTCAGCTTCTTTCTCCTTGATGATCACATCTTTAAGCCTTGAGCTTTGGGAGCCCAAACCAGTGTCCTCTTCCTCAACCAAAATAAAGTCCATGTCTTGGCCTTCAAAAGGCCCTTCATCATGTAATGGTTGGTTTCCTCTATCCTGTACCTGTTCTACTGAAGAAGAAGGAAAATCCCCTTTAACCCCAGGTGAAGATAACAATTTCCTATGATCCGATGAAGAAAATGAGGCCCCTTCCACCCCTGGTGGAGATAATACTCGTTTGGTAGCTACAAATAGTCTCCTTGTGCCTTTCTTATAAGTGAAAAACACTGACACGCCTATATTTTTAGTCTCATGAACATATAGCTAGTTTGATGGCCCTCCTTCCTCCTGAAGCATCGATGGAGTTACCCGAGGGCTTTTGAAAACCTCATGTGCAATGAAAGTATCCCATGAAATATTCAACAAGCTTAGCTTATGTAAAATAACAATTTTAATCAATGAGAAATGGTAAATGCTACTGAACTGCTGAGGAAGAGGTTTATTTTGCACATAATGAGCCATCTTCTCAATATTCCTGCATATAAAGTATGGGAGTTTCATCATCCTTACTCTTGTGAAATGCATCAGCAATCTGACATGGTATGTATATAGAAGGGAAAACCTCCCGTCACAGGTAAAATATTTGATGATGAGTTTCATGAGTGGAGCATAAGTATCTTGCAAGTATCTGAAAGGAAAGACCCTACTAATTTTCCTCTGATAACTAGCCTTGATGTAAGGTTCATAATGCTCTCTGCCCACATGCTACCCTTATTCCACTGTTCACCCACATTAGGGATTCATGTTGCTGCTATTATGGTTTCAGGTGTCAAGGTGAAAGAGACACTAGCTGGTTCACCTGGCCATTGTGAAGATGAACAAATAACCTAGCAATCTCATGGTGATATTCCACCCTCTCCGCCATTTCACAAAACTGGTAACAAGGCTGATGTTTAAAATAGGTTAATGCAAGAGGGCAAGCAAGTAACTATGTAAGAGTGTTGGGCTCCTCCCGGATATGTTTTCCTCCTTTATGTGGTTTTTTTGGTACATGAGCCTCTTGGGAAGAATCACTGATAGTTTCATCATTATGCTGAGTCTATCTCCATACTTGCAAATTTGTAGTGCAAAATGATGAGTATGAAGAGATTTTTAAAGTATGTGGGTGATTAGGGTGATTGTTGTTTTTCCTTTGGGAAATGAGGGATTGACTGATAGTATGACTATAAATGAGGGTTTTGATGGTGGAAGGCATGTAATAAGGGAATAGGAAATGGGAATTAGGGTTTCGGGAATGTATGGGGTTAATGTTTAGGAATAATGTATAAAGCTTAGGGTTTGGTAATAGGGTAGGGTTTGGTAATAGGGAGTGAGTGCCAATGATTTTGGGAGAGGGAAAGAGGAAGGGATTTAGGGAAATTTAGTGCAAGGGAAGGGAATGGAGTATAGGAAGATAATGAAAGGGGAATTAAAACAACAGAAAAAAAACCCTATGCAAATTTGGCAAGAAAATTTTAGAGATAGCTAGGGTTTATTTTTTAGACACACAAATCACCACCACAAATGAAAAAATCCCTTGCTAGACCAGATGTGAGGCTTTACTTACTTGTTGAGAGATCACTTGTGAATTTGGAGGCAAAGGAAGGCAATGAAATTTGATTTGGAGCTCAACAGGCAGGTGCATAGCGCTGCCTCCCAAGTGTGTAGCGCATGGCCAATATCCAGTGCAAAACCTGCGTCAAGTGCATAGTGCCAGTGCCCAGGTGCATAGCGCCAGTAAAATTTCGTGTTTTTTGCTGACTTTCACCTCTTTCTTCCACAAACCCGATTTTCTCCTTGCAACTCACTCTCTTACACAAAATGAAGACTTGAAAACATAAATAAGAACTTTATATCCCCTTGATTTTAATTTTCATTTACAATCCCACTTTCCAAAAGTCTTTTTCATTTTGTTTTTAAAAAACTCTACTTTTCATTTTGCAGTTTGACTCTTCTTGATCACTTGATGAATTGATGCATTGATGTTTTTGTTTCTTGTAGTGGCTGGAATTGGTAAGGTGACCAAGGATAATAGCTAGAACTTATTACATATAGAAACATTGAAATTACATAAAATTTGCACATGAAATGGAAAAAACCCTGTTTTTACCTCAAAACAGAGTTTTGAGGTAAAAACTCTTTATGAAGCATATCATCAGTGAATTTGTAATTTTATGAACTTATTAGACATTGTAATGTGCCTGTTGACCATTTATTGAGTTTTTTGCTGACCATGGTGACAAACCCTAGACCTCATGAGACCTAAAACCCTAAAAATGACTTTTGTAAATGTAATGACAAAAAATGGTTGTAAATGACCTGAACATGTGAAAATAGGCCAGAAGATAAAGACCGTGAGGGAAATTTGATAATGAACCACGACCATCAGTTGATCCATGATCTAATGGAATGCAGCTGATCGGATGGGACACCTAAAATGCATGCAAAAAGAGAGATTTGATCACTGATGGAGGGATGAAGATACCGACACTAACAAGGTGGATGGTGTCAAGTAGCAGAAACATGAGAAACTGACAAGTGAAACAAGAAATGTTGATGCAAATCCAAGGTCTTCACCGACCATCATGCTACATTTCTACACAATGGGAATAAATGATCTGAAGTTGACAATGTGAGAAATCATTTGATTACTGATCATTGATGTATACCATTAACAAATGTGAGACTACTCACCAATAATGATGATGAGATACAAGGTACCCAGTACAATCTAACAAGTGCAAATAAATGAGTTGTAGTTGAACACTTGGAAGAATATATCAATCAGGAGACAATGATGTTTTCCACTATCGATAGCGAAGGAGTCTGCCACTTATGATTGCAAACCCTACGGTACTGTGAAATGGACTCTAGATCTCGTTCCTAGAGAAATGAGTTGAATATGATGGGAAAATATCCACTAGAAGGAAGGCATTAAGGCATCCTTCATCAATCTAGCATGAGTGTAACCCATAGGCCAATAATGTGGAAGGAATTAGACAAATAAAGATCTAGTAACCCAACCAAAGCACGTTTCTGGCGTACACAAGATGTAGCTAGCACATGATAGAAACCCTATAAACCAACCAATAATGAAAGCTGACACAGAGGTGAGGAATCCACCAATAGTGTCAAATGGAAACCAAGGCACTGCATGAATCCCAGTGTGTGATAAGGAAAGATGATATCAAACACAAGGGAAACCACTCAGTCAAAGACCCATGATATTGATCGATGTTGAGCACAAGGTGACCTATCAATAATGAAAATAGGTCTAGTGTGCAGCTCTAGATCCACTCTCAGAGAAATTTTTCATAGTCAATAAGAGCAAGACCCATTAGCAAGAAGTCAAGGGATACCTTCTCAAACCAGCATGTGCAAAGGACCAAATAGTTGATGTGATAAAAAAACATGACTCTCACAACTAGGAATGGTTGACTGAAAATTAGGTCAAGAGACACCACAGAGAGGTCGACTCAGGTTTACTTCCCTTGAACAAAAGCATGACTCAATTGTGACTACATGGCAACATATGCTAACTTTGTATAAGTTTATCATGCAGGAGGCATAAGCAAACTCTCCTTATGATTGGAAGAGATAACCAATCGGAGGAGTACTGACTCAATAACAAGGTTAAGGCTCTCCTAAGTCAAAATAAAGCCCATCCCGATGGAGGAAAGACTTACTTTTTGAGTGCTTTTTTCATCGGTGACACAACTAACTCTATTCTCCATCAATGGAAATAATGTTCCGTTCCCACTCTTTTTGGGATATATCATTTCTTTTTGTCTTTTTCATACTTATGAAGCCTAAAAAAGAATAAAATAATGTTATAGTATAGTGGCAATAATGAGTGTCCTAATACATATGCGCTAGTTCCTAGGAAGGTAACATTCCTATGCTCAATGAAAGGTGATGAAACTGGTTGATGACACTCAAAGGAATGTTCTTTCCATAGGTAAAAAGGCATGTCAAGTTGCTGAGGCTAAGTGATTGCAAGGTTGATTTTGTAGAAGACATGGTCAAAAGGTGTCTTAAACATGAGTCCAAGTGAAGCCGGCTTAAGGACAAAAGGTACAAATGGTCAACATGCAATGCAACAGAACAACTCAACACAAAGGATCCTCTAGAGTATAAAGCCAGAAAAATAGCGAAGAAAAAAGAGAATGAGTCTCCAACGCACAAGTCATTGCAAGACTAAAGAGGATTCCCGAGCCTACTCAATATATCAACATGGGAAACATATGCTAGCAAGGATATAACTAATATGCCCATGTAAAAGTTGGCTCTACCATCATATCATGATTTTATAAGTCGATGAGTGAAAATGGTTTGTGAATCAAGACATGATGGGGTCGACCCTATGGGAAAAACATCACATTATGGAGGCTAGTATGCAAAATGTAGTGGAAAGTGATATATCCTAACCTATATGCCAGTAAGAAAGTGATATCTGCCATGAAAGGTATGAATTCATGGGACCGAAGCAATTTCTCAAAAAATATCCAAAGTATCCTGTAAAAACAATCCATCCCAACACTCCAAGTCAAAAGGTCAAAAAGTCCACAAAAGAAAAATCAACTTTAGAAAAAATAATTTTCATTTTTCAACCTATATAAGGACTTTTGGACTCATAATTTCTCATTTGTGTTTTGAGAAATTGGGTGAAGGAGCTATGGAGAAAAACACAAGCAAGCTTCCTCCATCAAATTCAAGTGTTCAAACTACAAATATTCCAGGTAACCTTCTAAATGTACTTTTGATAAGTATTGATGATTTTTAGATGTTTTGTAATAAATTTGACCATAAGGAATTATTTTTAAAATATTTTTCTCTGCGTACATGTGGGTTGGATACATGTGATCCACATATAGGAAGGCCCTATACGCAACTGTGTTAATAACAAACACATGTGTGCGCAAGTTTAAAGTTTTAAACATGGATTTAATGATTCAAAACATCATTTTTTATAGGATGACAATTACCTGGCATGAAAGAGAGCATAGTGCCATTGATAATCAAGTGATGGAGGATCAAAACGCATTAGATGCCTTGCGAGGATGCGGTTTGTTAAAATTCTTCAAAATGCTGAACATGAAGGCAAATACTCGATTGCTTGAGCTGTTAATCCAATATTGGAGTGCAGAAGAATATGCTTCTATGATTGATCAGATGCCATTGAGGATTGAAATAGAGGATATCTATTTCATTAACGGTCTTTCCCGAAGGGAAGAGAGGGTGCACTCAACCGGAAGGATAAGAGGTAGTCTCAGTGTAGAAGACCACGTCCGCATATACTATCCTGGAAACCTTGAAAAGGTTGGAAGCTAGATTCCAATCAAGTATGTAGAGAGTTTATCACTGAGAATCCTACTATTTACCATAGCCAAGGTAAATGGTTTTGACGCTCTACATCAGGCTTCACATGTTTCCATGAGCCTTGCAGTGGATTGTCTCACTACAGTCTTCGATTGGTGCACACCTCTACTAGCCAACATGAAGAAACAACTTACTTCTATCCAAAAGGGTCAGACAAAGAATTTTGGATACAAAACCATCTTGTGTTCCTTCTTTTTTGAGAGAGTACCTGGGCTTTGTCCCAAGGTATTATCCACCATCAACAGCCTAAGAGATCCACAGATGGGTTGGTGGGTTGACTTGATGAAATGATTAGGGAGCATTGAGGTCCCTAGGACTACATTTGATGACGATTTTTTCCTTTGGTGGGAGAAAAAGGTTATTGCAATCAAAGGCTACCCTTATGCCGGCATGGATTTATGAGGAGATCCAGATCTAGTATTGCCACCAGATGCAACATGGGGTGCCATAGGTATAAATGATTTTTAATTTTTGAATTTTAATATTTTTTGGATTTTCAATATAAATGAATTAAAAAATCTTTTTTGATGGGACAAAACACTTACAAAATTATTGATCATGACACAGAGGTTGGACCATTAGACTTGATGGCCTTCCTCGACATAGGCATCATGGAAGAAATGTCGAAAGGGCCACGGCTGAGATTGAGAGGACCCTCCATGCAATCTAGAGAAAGTTGGTGAGGTGTCACCAAGTACCCATGGTGGCCATAGAGGATTTACAAGAGGAGATGTAGTGACACATGGTGGGAGTACCATGGGATTGGGTGTGACTATTTTGGCGGGTGGCTAATGCCATCATTTTCTTTCTTGCTTCTCATCCTGAGTAGGATTGTTATATAGATGATTAAATATTTTTTTATTAGACATGATGATGGGCATAAGCCCAAATTTTGTAGGACATTTTGTCCCAATTTTGTATATTATTTTGGACACACAAAAACCCTATCTATATAAAGACGGTTTTATGATGATCATATATACATATGATACTTTGATTATTTTTTATGTTTTAATGTGATGAATGATTTATATTCCAATATAATGCTTTATTAGTGATATAATCTGCTAAGTAATTTTCTGATCGTGGAATATGAACAAATGTGATGTAAATAAATGATCTTTTCACTAAACTCGCTCTCATAAACTAGTGATACAAATAAGGGTATTTTACCTGATAGATGTTATTCAATTGAGATACCACCAGTTATTAATCCAAATAAACTACTAACAAATCAATATCAAGAGATATCGCTTCAAATAGTAAATTAATAACAACAGTATATTCGGTAGTATTATTTGAAGCGGGACTGATAAATACTCCTCTCAAAACCATCAACTAGCCAGATGGATAATAAATCACCCAAGCAGTTGAAGCAAGGTTCTGGGTGTGTCTACTGGCACCATCAGAGAACCCTAGATATATCAAATCATCCATCAATACCTTCCAAAGCAGATAAAAAATATTGATATCACTAAAACTAATGGATAGGTATGTACAACCATACAATATATACAAACAAGTAAATGCTCGGCCGAAGCCTAAGAAAGTATTTCTTAAGGTAGAGCCCATTTCTGGGCTTTGCCAACTTGTTTCCTTCAAAATCAATCAATTCATAGGCTCCATTTTTTAAAACTCTTTTGAAAATCAAGGGACCGTACCACATAGATTTAAACGTGCTTGCTCCCAAGGCATCTTTGTCTTGATCGTAGACCAAGACAAGGTTGCCTTCATAAAAATTCCTAGGACAGACAACTTTATTATATTAAGTCTTTATCCTCTTCTTATGAGCTTCGTTTATTATGGAAAAATCTCAGTGTAGCTCATCGAGATGTTTTAAATGAACAAGGTGTTCTTCGAGACCAAAAGTATCAAGAAGAAGTTCAACAGCTAGTTTAAGGGAAGGAATCTCACATTCCATAGGAAAAATGGATTCCAACCCATAAACTAGTTAGAAGGGAGTGAAACTAGTGGCAGTCTTAACTGGCATTCAGTATGCCCAAAGTGTTGGATATAACATGATGTGCCAATTGGATATAGCTTTTTTAATCATCCTTTGTAGGATGATTTTCTGGGATTTGTACGGCTTCGACCTGCCCATTGGCCTGAGGATAATATAGAGATGAATGCTCCTACCAGAAGCCCAACTTGAGAGCCGATTCAGACATCATTTGATTTTGGAAATGACTACCATGGTCAATGACAATCTCTTTAGGAATGTCGAACTGGGAAATAACTTGATTGAAGAGAAACAAGGTCATTGTTTCACCATCATTCTTGAAAGTAGGCATAGTCTAAGACCACTTAGTAAAGTAATCTATGGCCATGATGATATACTTGTGATTTCCTGTCGAAGGTAGATTACAAGTAGTAAAATCAAT
>APFE031217700.1:0-65000 GCA_000404065.3 Pinus taeda
AGGGTTCGGGGCAGCGCCCCGAGAAAAAAAATTTTGGACCCTATATTAGGTTGGGCGAACCTACCTATGCTTTTCGGTCCATAGTTTTGGACACGATGGTTTTTCGGTCCATGGTATTGGATGCTTCGGCATGTATAAATATGTATTGTAACATTGAAAGGAATAAAATGAAAAATCAAGCTGGTAGTATTGATTTTGAGATCCAATGGGAAATCTCTGTGTATATGTGTTTTATGTGTTATGCTTTCACATTTTTATTTTTCCTGTGATTTAGAATTCGTATGCAGGTAATTTCTGTACGGGGTTAAAACCTACAAAGGAATGGTTGGAGTGGTCTAGGAGCTTCTCTTGATCATAAAATCACAACTTGGGGTCATTATTCATTGTGACTAAGATAAGGTTGAAGTGGGGAGAAAATGAGGTGAAGAAAAGTGGCGCTATAGGCCTGCTACAGGTGCTACTACAGGAGATCCTATATTGCTACAGGAAGACCTATAATGCTACAAGAAGGGTTCTGAGAGCCTTTTCGGGGGGAGATGATGTCTTGATGGGATGAAGAGGTAAATGAAGGTTTGAGGGAGTGAGGGAAGTTTGGGGAATCATCCTAGCCAAGCCCAAGACCTATCATAGGTCTGTCTTGCACCAGGATGAATTCCCACAGTGTCCTAAATTTCACAGGCAAAGTGACTGTGGAAACAGAGTCTTGGGGGAAGAATTGAGGGATGGAAAGAGAATATGAAGAAGTACGAAGTGGAGGTGAAATATGTTCCCTCACCTGCAGATAAACACAACGTTACAACTAGCCACATACACACATCCATTGATCATTAATACAGTGATATAAACTATGATGGAAAATATGAGTTGAATTTGAACAATATCTATTTCATGCCATAACACTACTCTAACCACTAAATTTACTCCTAAGTTACATAAAGTAAATATGAATAAGGACAAATAACATCTATCTATTTCCAAGAAATCATAAACACAATTTCTTTGGGTTGAGATTGTGAATCCTTCCAACCATTCTCCCACAAGACAGGTGATGTAGAAGATTCCAATCATAGATTGTTATAGCTTAAACTCTACTATAATGAAATAAGGCTATGAAATGATTGGAACTAAGAACAAGAAGAAAGTACAAAAGAGGGACCAAAGCCTCTAGGTTGGGCCCAAACCCAAGGGTCTCAACCCTCTAAAAGTAACTCAAATGCAGCTGAATAACCAAATTCTCATTATTAGAAATTAAAAGTCTCATACATCACATGAAAGTAAAAAAATAACAATGTCAAGCTCAAAGCTCAATAGCTACACCTAGATGAATAAAAACTTCAAATCCTAATGAGATTTTCATCTTGTTTATTTATAAAAAAGGGTAGCTGATAACAACTCCCTTGAAAATGGGAGTGATTCCCTCCTTGATCTTGAAAATGGTGGATCTAGTCCCTCTTGAGCTTCACTTGTACTAGGAGTTACTCAGCTATCAATGAATTTGAACTAGTGAGAGAGGATGTTGTGATCCCAAGCTGAATTAGGGAGTTAAGGTGGTGGACAAACCCCCTAGATTCTCTCTTGGTTGTCTCCATCAATCCCCTGCATAGTAAATGTCTCAAAAATGCTTCTTTTTCCTAAAATTAAACCACATTAGGCCACATAGTATGAAAAACACCTTTTACTCTTCTTACTAAGCATATTATAACCAAAAACATGAATTAATGTGAGAAAATGATAGTTTTAAGGTTGGAAGATGGCATGATGTTCTTCAAAATATACCTATTGTTGGGATTCATCACTACTCATGGTGATAACTAATGTGTCAACGTTGGTAATTGTAGCTTCATTATATGTATTCTACTAGGTTTTTGTCAGTGAAGTTGTAAAGTATATGCTATTATAATGAAACATTGCATACTGCAAGGGGTTGAAATTATGTTATCTTACATGTTGAGTTTGTTGCTACTGTCGTTAATATTTCCATGATGATGCTATGTCTTGTTTGGTGAAAGGTCGATGTTATGAATACACTTCCATTAGGGTTTTGCAGATGCATTGTCTTGGTGAGTTAATGCAATTTTTGGGTTGGAGTGAAGTCAAAGTGTTTTCTAGAGTGATAGAAGGTTCATTAAAAGTAATAAAATTGTTGATGGATAGATAAGCTAAGTCATGTATCTGGTTTTTTGAATTTTGATGTTGTTGGATTAAGGTTTGGCATTGGTCGAGTGAGAGGTATTTTTGTGGTTATATGATATTGATAGTTCATGAGAATTTATATTATAGTGGGAATGGTATGAGCAAAGAATTTGATTGATTGTTGATGTATGTGGATATGGCTTTCCAATAGCTAATTTGGTTAGTGCAGAGAGTTTTTATCGTTAGTTGTGCATATAATATATGTATTGTATTCAATGATTGAGGATTTGTGATTGAGTCAGGTGGATCCATTGTGAAATATTTTGAAACTAGGTCCACAAGAGTCTGAGAGTTGGAGCCTTCATTAAGGGAGTGGTGGCTTCCTTCTAGTGGTGGCTGAAGAATTTGATTAGGGAGTGGTGGCTTTCTTTTAGTAAGAACTGGAAAAATAAGAGAAGGTGATAACCTCTCGTAGGTAGGAGCTTGCATATTGGTAAGAGTCTGTGCTAGTGTAAGATATAATAGAATATTTTCTTTATAATAATAAGAAGAAGACAAAGACAAAAGCAATGATGGTTTTTCCCAGTTTGGTTTCTCATTTGATATTTGGTGTCCCTATGTGATGATGTGTTTTATTCTTATGGTTCACATGCCTTATGATTATATGCTTATGTTTAGATCTTTGCAATAATGTGTTGCTAGTAAAATGATGGATTTATTAACATTGGAAATAATATTATAATTTGAGTAAAAAATATTTCAGTCTTAAATATTGATTCATCCCACCCTTATATCAGTATTTCTAACATTCGATATGTACCTTTGGAGTACCTAGACCCAATTAAGTTGCCAAAACCTATAGATGGAACTACCTTCCAATTACACAAAATATTTAGTGCTGCGACTTTCATCATCAAGTATAGTAATCATTAGTGCATCTACATGAATTAAGCTTGAAAGAAATGGGCAAAAGAAAACTTCTTTTGTATCTTCTCTTACAAAATTGGGGCCTTAGTAATGTAAAGGTGTTACCTCCCTAGGTAGGAGTGACTAATAGAAAACCATATTAGGTGTTCCCAACCCCCAAAGGGAAGTGACATGTCCTCACTCCACCCTTCAATCGATAGGTGCCACATGAATAATGATGGAATGGAGGGGGAAAGAAGTCCATGGTGAAGTGTCATGGTTAAAGGGACAAACTATGATAGAATACCTCATCTTGGATGTATAAATGTTAGGAGGGATCAATTGTGGATGCATGAGTTACTTCGGCCTTTGTTTTTCCACCCCTCTATATTGTCTTTTGCTTTTTTATTGATTTTTCCTTGTATTACTGCTCATAGCTCGAGGAATGAGAGATTTATTTGTATGATGTATAAGTTTTCTTACCCCCTTTAAGATGGGGTAGTTCATGTTATGTAACCATATCACAAAAAAATAGATCAATGATTTCAAATTAACCTCTTCAAAGGGGAGCCCTCCTTTAAATCACATAAATGAACAATTCTTGAGTGATTCAAATGAATAAACCTCCTTGCTATATATATATAAAAATGTTAGGGCACAACAATAACAATAGTGGGCTTGCATGGGGCATAACAATAACAATATGGGGGATACATGGGCACAACAATAACAATAAGGGGCGACACTAGAAATAAAAATAAAGGGGTTACACTAGTATTATAAGGACCTAACATTCCCCTCAAATTCAAAAAAGTGTTTTCCTTAATGCTTGAGTAGTTCTAGATGCTTTTGTATAAAAATCTCATCCTCTCACGTGGAATATTCACCAGGTAAGTTCTTCCACTCAATGAGATACTCTGAAACTGATCAATTTCGTAGTTGTCGGGTTCTTGTTTTCGTGACTGCTTCAGTCTCTAATATGATTTTTCCTTCTTTGTCAAGTATGGCAATATTGTTTGAACTGGGAGGTTGTCACCGATAACCTTATTTAAGCATGAAACATGGAAAAATGGGTATACTCGGAAAGATGTAGGTATCTCCAATTTGTATGCCATAGTACCAATATTTTGCAACACCTTGTAAGGACCATAGTACTTGGGTGATAATTTATTATCCTTCTTAGCTTGCTTGAGGGACATTTGTTTGTATGGTTGTAGCCATAAAAATACCCAGTCACCTACATTAAAACTTCTTTTACTATGTTGGCTTGAGGGGCTCAGAATGAGGTTCAGAGTTAGTTGTGCTAACCAACAAAACCCTATACCACCAACCCTTTTGGAAACAATATGTTCGCGGAAACCGTAGTCAAACTCAAGGCAATATTGAGGGATGATGGAACTAGGTTTCCCATCCAGAAGGATATGGAGTGTGGATCTTGGCTTAATATTACTTACATATCTATTACTGTGCTACGTGATCTTACTCAATATTATATTGAATCTGATCCATTCATACAAAAAGACTACTCACAGATCTAAAATTATATCTACTGTGCATAAATCAATGGATATTAACTATAACAACATTCATACATCAATTATGATCTTATCTTTTACTTGTGCAACATAAAAGTAAACAATGATCGCATAAAGTAGAGTAGAAAAAGTAAGTACACAGATCTTCCTTCAAAATCTTCTTTATTTCACAATTACAATCTTTCTTACCTTGTGCATAGGGTTGCAGGAGCCTGCGCACACAACTACAGATGTACCGAGGTCTCCGTGCAAATAACTATAGCAGCCTTCCCCTTTGCTCGACACAAAAAGATATGTTAATTATAGACTCAAAACATGAGAAAATTGATCATAACCTGCCTTTGACTTACTTAGATGAACCTTTATATATATTTTTCCTCTTACAATACCATGGCCCAAAAACCATGGGAAGAACTCAAAATATGGAGATTAATCCTATCCTTTTACAAAATAAGGGGATTTGACCCACCCTAAAGCCCTTATGAATCCCAAAACACTACACGAAGCACTTTCTACTC
This sequence comes from Pinus taeda, assembly GCA_000404065.3. NCBI lineage: Eukaryota > Viridiplantae > Streptophyta > Pinopsida > Pinales > Pinaceae > Pinus > Pinus taeda. The sequence continues at coordinate 5,093 of APFE031217700.1, forward strand.
CTCAAAATGTGGGTTCTTTACAAAACTTTAGCAAAACTTTAACCTAGGGGGACCCTACCCTACAAGCCCCCAACACAAAGATGTGACTCGTCCTGAGTCACTTAGCTGGTATGTCCTGAATCTTTGCTTTGAGACTATTGTATGCATCCTTCAAAGGTTGAAGTGTCTCTACACATTGCATTTTGGCCTATTGTACTTCCTCTACCAACTTGTTTGTCATTAGCCCTGCTGTCACCAAACCGATGGTTCATTGCATCTACATTATTTTCTTCAGCTTGCTCTCCACTGTTTGTGAGAGTTGAATGTATTCCTCTACCTATGGATGTGTCCACATCGAAATAATCTGCTCCTTTTGCCACAGCTCATCAATCTGTCCCTGCAAAAACTTTCCCTCCTGAAGACAGGAAAACTGTTGCACAAGTACTAGGGCCTGCACCATCACTTTGATTTCATCAAACTTTTGCTGCGTGTCGCAGATATCTGCTTGTATCTCTTCTGTACATGTGGGTCCTCCTGCATCAAGGTCCATATCTCTAAACTGTCTTCAAAGATATGAATATAGTCCTTGACTATAGTAGCTATATCTTCCATAACAACCTTGATATCCGCTGTGAGATGGTGCGAACCTCTGGTGGAGTTGTTGGCTACAACCTCATCTACAACTCCATGATCTGCATTTCGAGTTCAAATTTAACTTTGTCAACTTTTGCCTTTGATTCTTTGACTTCCGTTGCAAGCTTCTAAAGCTTCTCTTTAGGTGCTATCTCTATCTAGATTTGGAGCTCTAGTAGTTCACTGCAAGCTTGGGTTATGACCTCTTCTAAACGCTGCATGTGCACAACTACCTCATCTCGATCCTTGATGGCCTAATTCTTGTCCTCGAGAATCTTTCAGTTGTCATCTTTAACTTCCTTAATCACCAATAGAGCACGCTACTCCCATATCTTGAGTTCATCAGTGACTCCCTGATGTAACTCATGCAATGTCTAAATGAGGAGTGCCGCAAGACTGAGACTAATATTTTTCCAGTGCTGCACGTGCTCTTGGTCTTCTGGTGTCTCAAAATGTAGAGACCCCCCTGGTATTTTCACAACTTGGAGCTCGGATTGGATTACTGCAATTGTACTAAATGTTGCCATGCTCACTTGACCCATGCTCGCCTGAGTCTTGCTCTCTTGAACCACACTCTCCTGAACCTCTAGCTTCTTGATGACATGTTGGACCTCTGTCAAAATCGCTTTATAGTAGTCTTCAATGTTCCCCATAAGTCCTCCATCATAGCTCGAACTATGTCTCCAATATTGTTGATGCCCACCTCTGTGAGGACCATCATTTCTGCACCAACGGATTTGTCCGACTTTTGCTTCTTCCATGTGCCTCTAGCACTTAATTTCTACCTTGTAACTATGCAGAAAGGGGAATCAACCTCATCAGTGTCAACAAAAGGGTCTTCACTACCTTGATCACTGACTCTCATGGCCTCTTCCTCTTGATCGATTTCGTACTCTATCTTCAGCGTAGTATTCTTCTCTAGCTCGACTGTGACTTTCTTAGTTACCTTATTTTGGCCCTTCTTGGTTGGCGTCTTCTTGGTCCGCACACCTGAAATATCTATCACTGCTTGAATGGTCCCTGCTTTTTCTTTCTCTGCTCCTTCTGTTAGTGGAGTTATCCAATCACTTAGGCAATTTCTCACCACTTGCGTGATGTCATCATCAGTGACCAAGAATGGCAGCTCGTACCATACCTCCTCTAGGTCCTTCTTGGCGTGGATGTGTACATGGTGAAAGTTCACCTTGAAGTCTGCAATCACTTTGTATTTCTCAAATAAAACTAGTGAAAACCTCGACTTCTAGCTGATCATGGTGAGAAAATCCATTTCAAACAAGACCTAGAACATTTTTTCCTCAATAACATGGGTTAGCTCCTTGGACATGAATAGCGAGGCAAAACTCACAACCCCACAGATGTCAGGGTCCATAGTGGGGAATTGTGACTCCTCTGGCATTCTCCATGTTGTTAATGCTATCAATATAAATAACCATGCATAGTGGAATGTCTTTCCCTCTTGTGCCTCCTGTTAGTCCTCCAAAAATTCTTGGCATAGATATCCCTCCTAGTTAAACTGCATGCCCTTGCTGCACTGCGTAGGCAATGATACAACTGATGCGAGTGCCTCATTCGCTCGACACTTTCTCATTAATTTCCTGTACAAAATGTGAACGCAAAAATGCATAGCTTGATCATTAATGGAGCTGATGAGAAATCCCCTAGACTTCCTGATCAGATCATCTCCTTCTGCATCGTCTCAGCTATGTTTTCCTCTTGAGATTTTCCGACGAATGCATCGGTAGGGTTCACTCCTTGGTAGGGAAGCACAATTATCCTTCTAATCAACATATCATCAATGGGGATCCTCGCCCCTAGCCATAGACATTCATCATGCACCAACACAAACAACTAGCGCACATAGATTGTGTTGATATTGTTGCACTCAAAGTGCAGAATATAGAGCAAAATCAGCAGCCTAGCTCGTTGAATCCCTGTTTCCCATGACAATGATTCAACCTTTGTTACTCCAAATTCTTCATAGTAAACTGATTTCAAGTACTTGTCGAGCTCAAACTGAGGAATACTTGCTCCGATCGTTAAGGTCCCAATCCTCCATGTGCAGTTGTGGCACACTTGCCAACAACTCTCCCTCAATCAACACCTCATTCAGTAGCAGTGGTGTAAAGACTTTGAATTTAATGGCATCTGGGTCCTTGGTAACCTTGGAGGTTGATTTTCATGGCGACATATAGGGTGGCAACCTGGAGATTGGTTCCACATCTTCTACGTCGATATCTTCTATTCCACTAACCACTTCGTCCACATCTAAATGTTGGGGCTCCATCGGCTGCTTCTGGTTGTCCAACATCTACTTAGTTCTCTATTCCTTAATGATTTTTTTTGGTGATTACCTGAATGGAGGTTGCTTCTTCTTCTGCATGCTTGCGCTAGTAGTTTGCTTCCTTGGGAACCTCGGCCTGATGACTGGCACTAGCATTGTAGTAGTCATTAGGAATCCTAGCCCTCATCTAAGAAATTCTTGCTCAATCTCCTCCCAATTCATGCAACAGAAAGCTCATATCGCACTTAAGAAAAAAATCACCAGTCGAAATCTCAGTGAGAAAAGTGTTTGAGTGTGGAGCGAGTGGCCATATTTATAACCTTTTTGAATTTCAAACTCCATGATCTCCCTCAGAATCATCTCATAAATGAAAATTTGGTGGTAGATTTTCCTAGATATGCCTATTAAATGCGTTCCCCCCCCTTTTAACAACAATTTCCTTGTCAAATCAACTGTAGCAACCCCAATGGTCATATTATGGATGAACTACGTCAGATCCTTCCCTGCAACGCAGTTACTCTTTCTTCATCACAACTTCCTCCATCTGCGGCATCCTCTTGAATATCATGCGACACTTCCTTCTTGACAAAGTCCTCATTTGGAAAAGTAGTTTAAAGTATCGTGCTTCCTTCCAACTGCCTATAGCACTAAGACTTCTCTCCATTCATATAGTCATTGCACAATCCTAGGGACAAAATCGTCCCTGTAGAGTTTCAACCTACTCCCATTGACTCATCCAGGAAAGAGTTCTCCATTCAGCTTCGTGGGCTGAACTATGCCACCATTTGAGATATCCTAGACAATGTATGGTCCTAACCAATGCATTTTGAATTTTTCTGGGAACCTTGTGAACTTACTATCATACAACAAAACCAAATATGCATTCTTGAAAGTTTTCTTCTTAATATGTTGGTCGTGCCAAGTCTTTTCCCTAGATTTTTACACTTGTTGGTGAAATCTTGCAATAAAGAGATTTTCCTCGAGTGCAAGAATTTGTTCAAATATTTCCTCCATAATGTCATTGTCTTCCATGTCTGTGACTGCAACAATTCTAAGACTTGGTACTATGTATTTCATAGGCATTACAAATTTATGTCCATAAACCAATCTAAGCAGAGTCTGTCTTGTCAAATTCTTGTAGGTAGTCCTGTATGCCCATAAAACAGCTCGTATGTGCACATCCCAATCATTTTCGTTGATGTTGCATACTTTGGTCAGAGAGGTTTCCAAAATTTTTCTCTAAACCTCAACCGTGTCGTTCGCCTGAGGATGATAAGGCGTGCTCTTTTGATGATGTAACTGAAATTCCTCTGTCAAGGCTTCAATAGTGTTGTGTAGGAAGTGCGATCCTCAGTTGCTCATCAAGATCTTTGGACACCCAAATCTCGACAAGATATATTCAAAGATGAAGTGCACAACAATGTCTACAATGCAATCCTTTACCAATTGTGCTTCATCCCACCTAGTCAGATAATCTGTCACAGTAATAATGTAGCACGCAACAGTATTCTTTCCTGGAAGATTGATTGACCCAACAAATTCAATCACCCACTTATCAAAATCCTTCAAGGTGACTTGGGATCCTCCGGTAGACGTCGCAAGCACTACAATATTCCTTGGAATCCTTGTGCACCACAGGCCACCATAGTCATACTCTTAAGATCTTCTGCGTGGTGGATTTTCCTGCATAGTTTCCTCCCATGACACCACCATGTGATTCTGCCAAAATACTATTTCATTCGTGTTCAAGGACATATCTACACAATATCTTGTTGGGGCCCATTTTATACAAATGTCCGATAATCAGAGAAAAATCTGCAACCCTGTATACGAGTTCTTTCATCTGTTGATTCTTATCATTAGGGGACTTTTGAGGTCTAAAATGAGCCTCCTAAGGAAATTATAGAATAATAGCAGAAATAATAAAATAAGATTATATTACATCATCAAATTTTAGAGGGAAAATAGAAAAAACTATTTTTTTCAACTCATGTTTTCTACTTATCTCCTTATGGGTTTACTCAAATTTTGAGCGGGAACACTCGTTGGATGCATAATTTGATTCCTCATCCAAGGAGTACCCATGTTCCATACTTTCGATGGACCCTGCTACACAAAAAATTAGAAATACATGAAAAACATGATTGCAATCATGTTTTTAATGTATTTCTCATTTTTCATGTAGTAGGGTCCATCAAAAGTATGCAAAATGGGCGCTCTTTGGATGAGGAATTAAATTCTGCATCTAACGAGTTCTCCCACTTGAAATTTAAGTACAAAATTAGGGAGATAAGTTGAAAATACAAGTTGAAAAAATAGTTTTATTATTTTTTAATCCTTTTACTTTTTTACTCCAAAAATGGTGAATCATCCCTGATGGTTGACATCATCATCTTGAATCCTATTGGTACTTATAAAGTTTGACATCATCATCCAGAATCCTATTGGTTCTTATAAAGTTTGACATCATCATCTTGAATCCTATTCTAAGACTTGGTACTATGTATTCCATAGGCATTATGACTTCCTGTCCATAAACCAATCTAAACAGAGTTTGTCCCATCTACTTCTTGCAGGTAGTCCTGTATGCCCATAAAATTGCTGGTATGCGCACATCCCAATCATTTCTATTGATGTTGCATATTTTAGTTGGAGCGGTTTCCAAAATTTTGTTGTAAGCCTTAACCGTGTCGTTCGCTTGAGGATGATAAGGCGTGCTCTTTTGATGATGTAGCTGAAATTCCTTCGTCAAAGGCTTCAATAGTGTTGTGTAGGAAGTTCGATCCTCGGTCGCTCATCAAGATCTTTGGACACCCAAATATCAACAAGATATATTCAAATATTAAGTGTGCAACAATGTCTACGATGCAATCCTTTACCAGTTGTGCTTCAACACACTTGGTCAGATAATCCGTCACGGTAATAATGTAGCACGCAATAATCTTCTTTCCCAGTAGATTGATTGGCCTAAAAAATTCAATTTCCCACTTATCAAAAGCCTTCAAGGTGACTTTGGTATTCAATGATAATTCATCCCTTCTCGAAGGTCTTCTAGACCTTTGGTAGATGTTGCAAGCACTACAATATTCCTTGGAATTCTTGTGCACCGTGGGCCACCATAGTCCTAGTCTTAAGATCTTCTGAAAGATGGATTTTCCTACATAGTGTCCTCCTGCGACACCACCATGTGATTCTGCCAAAATATTGTTTTTTCATGTTTAGGGACATATCTGTGCAATATCTCATCGGGGCCCATTTTATACAAATGTCCGACAATAAAAGAAAAATCCGCAGCTCTGCGTACGAGTTCTTTCATCTGTTGAGTCGTAACATTCCTTAGGGGCTACTCCAGTGGATAAAAAGTAAATGATATCGGTGAAATGATCATCAAAAACCCTTACTGCAAAGAGCTGCGCATCGGGAAATCCTTCTTCAATGTTCATTGGATCTTTGTCGATCTCAATTCTGGACAGATGATCCGTCCCAACGTTCAATCATCTTGGCTTGACTATTAATTCAAAGTCATACTCTTGGCACAATAATATCCACCTGAAGATATTCCCCCCCAACATAGGCTTGCTCACCAAGTACTTTAGCACATAATGATCCGTAAAAATCTTGAGGTGTGCTCCTAATAAGTAATGCCTGCATTTCTACAGCATGTACACCATAGCCAACCCCTCTCATTCCATGGTAGAATAATTTCTTTCTGCCTTGAATAATTTTCGACTCGCAAATGTGATGGGGTGATTAAGATCCCCTTCTCTTGACCTTGCTAAAACAACCCCCAAAGCTATGCATGATGCATCCACATGAATGTGGAACTCCTTCCAATATGGAAACATTAGGATCGACGCAATGACCATTTTTTCTTTAAGATGTCAAGGCTCTTTTGAAATTCATAATCCCAACAAAAGGTGACATCTTTCTTTAGTAATTTTTCCATCGGCACAGTGATCTACACGTAGGCCTTTATGAACTTCCGATAATAACCAGTATGCCCTAGAATCACGTGTAGCTGCTTCACGTTCTTTGGTGGATCCAAATTGATAATGACAACAATTTTTTTAAGGTCCACCATTAGCCCCTACTTGAAAACAACATGTCCCAGTAATATTTCATATGGTACACAAAAAATACACTCTTTTTTTTCTTTTTCCTTTTATGTTCAGCGAGATTTGATATTTCCTATAGGTATCCAACATTAAGCACAGACTCAAAACATGCTTCTTTAACAATCCAAAGACTGTCCAGTCATCAAAGTAAACCTCTAGAAATTTGTGAATGAATTCTTTAAATGTTGCGAAGACAACTCTAGAGAATATCGCAGGTGCATTCTTCAACCCAAATGGCATGACTATATACTAAAACGATCCCCATTCACTAGAAAAAGTGGTATTACTCCTATCTTCCAGTGCAATCTTAATCTGATGGTACCCTGAAAAACCATTTGTAAAGGAGTAGGCCTCTTGTCCTCCCAAATTATACAAAACTTCGTGAGTGAATGGTGTTGGGAATGGGTCATGTATGCATGCATCGTTCAACTTTCTTAAATTGACACAAATCCTTATTTCTCCCTTAGTATTTTTCTCCCACACTACCATCGGGCTCACCCATTCAAATTCTTCCATAGGTTCAATTATTCTAGTTGTGACCATATTCTTAAGCTCCTCCTTAACCTTCTCTTTGTATTTTAGGTTTAGCCTATATGGTCATTGTTTTACAGGTTTCACATTTTGCTTCAAAGTGATCTTCATTATGCCGAGATTGCGTACAATGCCTTTTAACTTAGAAAACTTCATTGGACACAGATCCTAGTACTCATGCAGTAATTCGATGAACTTACGTACTATATCCTCATCCTAGTAATCCTCGATGTGCACGAATTTGGGCTTTGCCTCTGAGCTTATATTGACTTGCTTCAAGCTGTGTTATGTCATGTATCTCAACTTCTAGTCCCACAACCACGCATTGTCCTTTTGATTCAGGCATGTTAACATTGGACTAATCTTCCTCACCCTCCTCCATGATCATATTATAGAATTCTATTGCATGCTGCAACTTCACATTCCAATCGGGCTGTACCCAAGTCATTGGCTCATTTGGTGTCTAGAAAATTATTGCTCTAATTTCCTGAAGGGCATCATTTATATACTAAAAACCATCTTTGAAGATAAAGGTCAATATGAAGCTTTCCTTTAGACTGTACTAGTTAGCAGTGCCATGACGCAACTCCGTTTCGAGGTACCAATTCATTAGTATCACATCCAAAGTGTGGAAAAATATGTGTACCCATTTTGGTTGAGGTTCTTTGCCCCATGTTGTAGTCCAACGAGAAATTTTTTGTCAGGGATCATGCTTACCATTACACTTCTCTACAAGCCTTGTGTTTTCATGGCTTAACCTGAGCCTCATCAATTGGCGATACTCCTTCTAATCTCCTATATTGTCTTTTTGCGTGCCCCACCATCGCGTAGGTGTAGACCTCAAATCTATGTCCAAGGTCTGTAATCATTGTTCTTCTGGTACATCCATTTCAAACTCACCAATAAATAAGTTGACATTACCTAGCCCATCATAGTAAGGTAAATTACGTACCTCTATTGAAATGCAACGAAGAGACTTTGTAAGTATGTTACAACGCATAGTAGAAACTTCGTGCAACCGGTTTTTCTAGTTCTCCAGTTCCTCATCAGAGTCCAAGACACATGAACTATCCTTTTCCCAACTTACCCTTCCATCTGTGCGAGGTTGATCCAATCCTCGTCTCGAGCAGTTAAATTATAGATATGGTCAATATCTTCATCACCATATTCATCATGAATAGGTTCTGTATACCATGCTCCTTCATAGGGGTCCAAAGGAACAACGACCCTGGCGCCATTTTTCTCTAATTCCATACTTCTTATTTTCAAATTGATTATGGTGTCCATATAAAAATCCCAAGTAATTCTAAGTAAAGCTAGATACAGATTGATGTCTTCCACAATCTCAATGACTTCAAAGTCTACCACCATGCTTGCTCCTTCAATGTCCACAACAATGCCATGCAATCAACCCATCAGGATGATTTTCTACCGATTGACCATGTGAAGGCGAATCGATGATTATTGTAGCTTTTGTTGCCCCATTCACTCCCAAGTTTTCTTTGATAATACATTCACATCCTATCCCAAGTCCATAATTACTTGATCCATTTCGAATTCGCTAATATGCACAGTGAATCACATCTCTCAGCCAATTCTTTTCTTATTTTTGTTGACTTTGTTTATTGCATGTTGTTCATGTTGTGGCTTCTCTTTAATAGCACAGTTGTCGATTAGTTCTTGCAATCATTCCACTGCTTTTTGATCCCTTAACTACTTCATACATGTTTGTAGAAAGGAATTCAGAATGGTCAGATCAGGGTTCTATGTTCCAGTAATCACTTTAGGATTATTCTTCCGTGGTACTAGTATCTTCGATGTCGAAGCTCCTAGGTCCATGAAACTCTTCTTTGCTTCCATGGAGGTTCCCTTCTCCCTTTACATATTGAACCCGATATTGATCCAGATCTTGGTTGGAGGTCCCCAAGATCTAAAAAATTGAAATGGATCTTGGGGGAGGAGGCCCCTCAAATCTGAAAAATTGAAATGCTAGAAGAAGAGGGGAGAACACACAATAACAAAACCACAAAGAATTTTTTAATTAAAACAGATAATAACTGTAAGGACTACATTGTGGTGGACAATTTGTCCTTTTACAAAATGAGGCTTGTTACTTATAACCTTTTTTGGTCACAGTGCCACAGATAAATTCCATGGGTGGGTAAATATCATGGATGAATGAATACCATGGGTGGATGTCACTTACAATACCATGGGTAAATTCCATGAGTGGATAAATACAATGGGAGGATGAATACCAAGGGTCGATTCAACTTACAATACCATAGGAAAATACCATAGGTGAATGAATACCATGGGTGGATGCCACTTACAATATCATGGGTAAATTCCATGGGTGGATAAATACCATGGGTGGAGGAATACCATGGGTGGATTCCATTTTCCATTCGGATGAGGTATTGTTTTCTCGAGTCTTCTTGACCCATCTATCTTCCATAGCCTTTTTTCCTTGTGTTTTATCTTCTCTTGTAGTTGCGCCACTTTGTTTCACTATGTTAACACTTGGATCATCTTTGCGTGGTTCAACCCTCATAATTTGCAATTTTTTTCGTAGGCTATTGATTCTTCTTTTCCTGCATTTTAGCCATCAAAACAAGACAATCCTCTATTACATGGTCGAATTTTCTACAATACTTATAGGAAGGGGTGGTGGGGTTTTGAAAATCCTGTGAAAAATGTCTATCTTCGCTGCAACTATAACATATAATTTAACCTCGACCTTGTCCAACATCCCCTCTTCGACCTCGTTCTCAGCCCTGAAATCCTCCGCGAGCTGCAGGTGAACCATGATCTTCCTACGTATGACCTTCAACTTGCATTCTGTACACTGGATTTTTCTCTATCATCAAATTATAGCTGCGACTATGTTTTTCATCATGTCCTACTGATCGGCAGAAGTTACAAAATAACTTCTTTGGTGCCTCCACATACTTATGTAATAGATAACAGTGGTCTGTCGGGTTTTGGCTTGTAATTCGACAAATACTACACCAAATACTTTATTCGGTACTTGGTCCAATGCTAGGTTATGGTTTTAGAGGATTACGACCTCCAATAGCCAAATAATTATGATAGATAGGACACTGGTCCTTATAGTGACCTTCCACTTTACACTGTATGCACCAAACATCTGAGCACATATCAGGCCGAACTTATTTTCCCTTCTTCAAATCTTGTAGCTCCATATGTAAGCTTGCCAACTGGGTTTGTATCTGTTGAACTCGTATGTGAGCATCCTATACTGGTGATGCTTCTAGCTTCATCGCAATTTCTAATGCCTCAGCTTGTGATGTGATCTTTTGCTGTGATAGTGGTAATATGAGACGCAGTAATAGTGCAACTATATACCACTCTTTGTGCTGCTCATCAGAAATCTAAAAGTTGACTTGTCCCAATAAACATTTTAATCTCTAATCTAATTCCTAGGCAGTTTCATTAACTACTTTCTTGATCTCTTTTATCTCCGTAATGCACACTGATTGTGACTTTGGTTTCTTGAACTTTTCCTTCAGTGCTTTCTTCGTTTCATATAGTGAAGCGGCTAGGTTTTTTTTCATTGTACTTAATATACCATGACAACGCTCTATTCTGCAGTGATGTGACAAGCTGAGCTTTATTCATATCTTCATCATTGATCTGTTTCACTTTCCATACAAATTTTGTGATAAACCAAAATTGCTTGAGACCCTCTGATCCCTAGCCCTTTAAAATATGCATCCAAACTGTGTCATCCATATTAAATGGGGGAAGTGGAGGTGGAGGAGTAGGTGTATGAGGTGGAGGTGAAGGTGGAAATGGAGTGGTCGGGTGGGGAATCCTAGAAGTGCCTTGATTATCTGACTAAGACGCACCTCTAGGCATACTAGGGTTTCTTATTTATTCTTTTCTTTCTTGATTCAACCAATAACACACTATAAATAGCTTCAGTGAAATTATTGTTGTCTATTATAAATCTCTTTCTGCTCTGTGTAGATCTAATCTTGTTTCCTCAATGCGCTTGCATATGCAGTATGCCCTTTTCACATAAAAACATCTTAATCCAGAGCTTTAAGGAATTCAAATACTTACCTCTCGGACCCTTGAAAAACCAACTCTTAGCTTCACTATAGAATACTGATGCGTCAATTATGAAGTCAATAATAAAGCCTCCGAGAAGGGTATCGATCCATTAATCCACATCTCTTGTGATCTTATTCATTGTCCAACTAGTTTTGAAAGCCACTAGTGCATCTCGTTAGCGAACGATGTGAAAAATATCTCGCGATGTTCTGTATAGATATACCTGTACAACCACCTTTCTATTGACAGGTGCATATTTCTATTCTCTTGTGCTATAAATTCACACAACTTTAGATCGACTGAATCTTGAATCTCTTTTCTAGTTGGATGCCACATCACATATCTCTCAGATAGATCCCGGTCCCAACAATGAAACCATTTGTTGGCTTGAGGGGCTGATAACTAGGTTCATAGTTAGCTGCGCTAACCAACAAAACCCTATACCACTGGCCCTTTTGGCAATGATTTGCTCGTGTAGACCACAGTGTCACCTGAGGTGATATTGGGGGATTCTAGAACCAGGTTATAGAGTTTGGATCTTGGCTTAATATTACTTACAGTTCTATTACTATGTTACGCGATCTTACTCAATATTATATCGAATTTGATCCGTTCATACAAAAAGACTACTCACAAATCTAAAATTTTATCTATTGTGCATAAATCAATAGATCTTAACTATAATTAACTATAACAACATTCATACATCAATTATGATCTTATCTTTTACTTGTGCAACAAAAAAGTAAACAATGATCGCATAAAGTAGAGTACAAAAAAGTAATTACATAGATTTGCCTTCAAAATATTCTTTATTTCACAATTACAATCTTTCTTACTCTATGCACATGGCTGTGGGGGCTTGCGCACACAACTGAAGACTTACTAAGGTCTTCATGCACACAACTGTAGGAGCCTCCCCCTTCGCTCGACACAAAAATATACAATAATTACAGACTCAAGACATGAGAAAATTGATCATAACCTACCTTTGACTTACTAAGATGACACTTTATATGTCTTTTGCCTCTTACAATACCATGGTCCACAAACCATGGAAGGAACTCAAAATATGCAAATTAATCCCATCCTTTTACAAAATAAGGGGATTTGACTCGCCTAAAGCCCTTATGACTCCTAAACGCTGCATCAAGCACTTTCCGCTCCTCAAAATGTGGGTTCTTTACAAAATTTTAACAAAACTTTGACCTAGGGGACCCTACCCAAAACACTACGATATTGTTTGGCTTGTTGTTTCGTTCGATTCTGCACCACAGTGAGGTTATACTTTAAGAATTGGAGAAGTTGTTGTTGATGCTCGATGTGATCTTAAACTACTTAAACTTTAGAATTCTCCCTTAAATATGATGTGAAGGATGGTCGATGGTATCCATAAAGTGCTTATATATAAAATTCTCATCCTCTCACATGGAATATTCAACAAGTAAGTTCTTTTGCTTAATGAAGTACCCTGAAATTGATTGATTTCGTAGTTGTCGGGTTCTTGTTTCCATGACTGATTCAGGCTCCAATATGATTTTTCCTTCTTCGTCAAGTTCTGGCAATATTGTTTGAACTAGGAGCTTGTCACTGATAACCTTCTTTAAGTATGAAATATGGAAAAATTGGTATACTCGAGAAGATGTACGCATCTCCAATTTGTAAGCCATAGTACTAATATTTTGCAACACCTTGTAAGGACCATAGTACTTGGGTGATAATTTATTATCCTTCTTAGCTTTCTTGAGGGACATTTGTTTGTATGGTTGTAGCCGTAAAAACACCTATTTGACTACATCAAAACTTCTTTCACTACGACATTGATTGGCTTGTTGTTTCATTCGATTCTGAGCCAGAGTGAGGTTATCCTTTAAGAGTTGGAGAACTTGTTGTTGATGCTCGATGTGATCTTAAATTGCTTAAACCTTAGAATTTTCCCTCAAATATAATGTTAAGGATGGTGAATGATATTCATAAAGTGCCATAGATGGGGTCATTTTTGATGCAGTTTAGAAGGAAGTGTTATACAACCATTCAAACAAAGGTAACCAATTGACCCATTGTGTTTGTTCATCAGATACTAAGCAACAAAGATATTATTCCAAACATTTGTTCACTATCTTAGTTTTCCCATGAGATTGAGGATGATAAGATGAGATATGAGCTAATTGAGTACCCATACACGAAAATAATTCCGTCCAAAAATTTCCAGTGAAAATGGGATCTCTGTTGCTTACAATAGTCTTTTGGTTTCCATGTATCTTTTGAATGGATGAGATAATGCACAAAAGTATGCATACCTGGTAAGTTTACCAACTACCACCATGATGACACTCTTTTCTTTAGACTTGGGTAAACTTGTGATAATATCCATTGAGATCTCCTCCCAACGTTGACTTGGAATGGATAAAGGTTGTAACAGAGTCGAGGTCTTAATTTTCTTGACTTTATTTTGTTAGCAAACAAAACATTTCACTACAAAATTCTAAATATCATATTTAAGGCCATCCCAAAAATATTCCTTCTTGACCTTGTGGTAAGTTTTAATAAATCTTGAGTTCCCTCCTAAGGGTGAGGTGTGCAATTCCAAAAGAAACTTTTGTTTGAGCTGGGAATTATTACATAGATTTAAGCGATGATTGTATCGTAATGAATCATTTTTCCATATAAATGTATCATATGTATTGGGATCTTGCTACAACTTTTGAATGAGTGTCCACACGCCTTTGTCATTATTCCATTAATACCTTTCTTCAATTATCCAATTAGGTTGGATAATAGAAATGGCATAGAGCAATTCTTCCACATCCTCATCCTTTCTTGAGAGTGCATTCGCAACAAAGATTTTCTTCCCTTTTTGTGTATTATTTCAAAGTAATAAGCCAACATCTTGGTGACCCATTTTGTATGCTCTTCTGAAGATAATATTTGTTCCAAAAAGTATTTAAGACTATCATGATTTATTTTTACCTTGAAGTGTCTTCCCATTACGTAAGGTTGTCATTTCCTTAGTTCATGTAGTATTTCCATCATTTCCTTCTCATATATAGGCTTGTGTAACATACTTTCCCTTGATAGGATGACTTTCAAAAGCCTTCTTGCATTAAAAAACACCAATTCCATTCCTGAGGCATCATATTCCACAATAAAGTTTTTTGTGAAATCTGGTGCAGCTAAGACCAGTGCTTAGCACATTGCCTCTTTAAGATGTTCAAAGGACTTAGTTACTTCTGGAGTCCAAGAAAATGCATCTTTATTCAATAATGTTGTTAGAGGTGTTGCTATTCTCCCATAACTCTTAACAAACTTCTGATAACACCTTGTCAACCCGAGAGATCCTCAAAGATGATTTAGGGTTATGGGGATTTTCCATTGCTTAATTGATTTAATTTTGTTAGAGTCTACCTTAACACCATCATGAAATACAATATGACCCAAATATTCCACCTCCTGAAATCCAAACAAGCATTTGGAGGTTTTTGCATATAATTGTTTTTCCTCCAATAGTTTGAGCTCCATGTCAACATGTTGAACATGATCCTTCCAAGACTTGTTATAGATTAGTATATAATCAAAAAATACTAACACAAATTTTCCAAGGAAGGGTTTGAAAATGGAATTCATCAAACATTGAAATGTGGAAGGTGCATTAGTAAGGCCAAAATGCATGACCAAAAATTCATAATGACCTTCATGAGTTATGAATGCTATTTTCAAAATGTCTTAAATCTTCATTCTAATTTGATGATATCCTGAATGAATATCTAGCTTGGTGAAGTAAATTTCTCCATGTAATTTATCCAACAATTCATAAATAACAAGGATTGGAAATTTATCTTTAAAAGTGAGCTTGTTGAGATAACTATAATCCAGACACATATTGTCATGATACATCCTTCTTGTGCATCAATACTACTGGAGTAGAGAAAGAACTTTGACTAGGTTGAATTATACCTGCCTATAGCATTTCTGCAACCATACATTCAATTTCACTCTTTTGGGCATAAGGATATTTGTAAGACTTGACGTTTGGAGGAACACTTCCTAGAATCAAGTGAATAACATGATCATAATCATGAATAGGTGGGAGGCCTTTGGAAGTCTCAAACACCTTAGAATGATTTTCCAAGACTTTTTGGAGATCTGGAGAAATAGATGATTTCGATGTTTGAACCTCTAGTGAGCATAATTGTGCAATTATTCCTAATTTCTCCTTCTTCAAAATATTTTTCATTCCATTGGAGCTACTCATATTCCTTGGTTTCCTTGTGTTACCCCTTAATTCAATTTCTTTTCTTTCCTACAAAAGATTCATGAAAAGTTCTTGAAAATTAAAAATTATCATCCATAAAGATTGTAAACATTGGAATCCTAGTACAACATCAGAACCACCCATTTGAAAGGAAAGAATTGAACTATTCAATACATATTCCCCCATGGTTAGCTTGATACTATGATACTTTCTAGAAAAAATTATAGTTCCTCCATCTGCAACCATCACTTGACACTCTGGTGCTAGACATAGAAAGAAATTTAATCCCTTCTTTGTGTTACAATGAATAAAATTATGGGTACTACTCGAATCAATCAACACTATTACCTTTGTCTTCTTGAAATGTCTGTCTTTCTTGAGAATTTGACGAGTGGTAATTCCAGCCAATGCATTACAGGATATGGTCAAATTCATTTCTTCTTTCTTCGGGGTTCGTTCCTGATGTATATCCTCTTCTTTTGACATTTCTTGTTCCTTTTCTTCCTCCTCTTCACAATCTATGTAAAATGATTTCTTCATAGCACGCTTATGAACTTTAGTGTATTTATATCACAACTATAACAAAGCCCTTTTGCTCTTTTTCCTCCTATTGTTGTGGTGTAAACCTTGCAGGTTGTGGAAGGCTAGAAACAACAACACTTCCCTATTTATAGTTGTGAGTGGTAGACTTCCTTGTTGCCATAATTTTGCTTTGAACTTTCATTTCCACCTTTAATTCCTTCTCCAATGAATTAGGTTCCCAAAGGCGAACCTCATGTTGGATGTTATCCTTTAAAGTTCCTATGAAGAAATCAATCCTATGCTCCTGTGAAATATCATTTACCTTGATATTCCATCTTTCGAAGTCTTCATTGTGCTCCGCCATTGAACCATTTTGTTTGAGATTTATCAATTGGTTAAAGAAGGTATTGCTCTTTGTATCCTCTTAATGTGCTACCAATTCTTCCACAAAAAATGTCCAAGTGACAATTGATTTACAAGAACAAATCCTTAGATACCACACAAATTTATTTTGTTCTAAATATAAATATGCAATGTGTACCTTTTGTGTGTTCAACACATTATGTAGATCAAATAATTGCTCCATCTGTAGTACCCATGTTACCATATCTTGCCATCAAATTTCCTCATATCAATATTTGGACCATGGTTAGTCTTCAACCCATTATTGGAGTCTCTAAACTAAAAATTCACATTCCTTTTATCCTCATCATTATTTTCATGGAGTACCTTGTCACCACTAGGAAGAATTCCTTGTAGCATCTTTCGCAAACCTTCCTTCAAATATTCCAGGTCCCTTTTCATTTTTTCTTTCAATCCATCCTTCAAACCTTCTATATTAACATTTATGCCATCCTTCAAATCTTCCATGTTTTTTTTAAACCATTATTTAAGCCATCCATCTTAGCTTCCATTTTATTTTTGGTTACTCTTTGCGAAAGAGAAATTTGTTGCACTTGGTCTCATAAGTTTGATATATCATGTCACATTTCTTCCTCTTCTTCATGTCTCATAGTAGAGCTTTTTGGTTGCTTACTAGGTGTGTCTAGTTTTTTGCTTCAAGGTATTTTTGAATAAAACAATGATATCTATGCTTCACTATGCCCTTTCAATCACTTCAAATTGATTTATCAAATGTTATGCAAACTGATTTTTCAAAAATTATGCAAACATTTAAAAAAATTATGCACCTTTTTATTTCTTTTTAGGAGCTCAATATTGAAACTGTTGTATATTTGTAATTTCAACTCTTCAAGGTCTGAATTTTTTTCCTATGGTAGCCTTGAGTCTTGTTTCCTACACCATGAGTCAAACAAAAATTGGATTCTTCAAGATAAAGTTATGTCAAATCTCCCATGATGGTCTGATTATGGAATGGTTCAATTGAGAAAACTTGTATAGAATGCCACGTGTCACTGTTTCAACTTTCAACCCTTAATTGATACACAAGAAACTAAAGTCCATTCAATTTATGTCACTTTTTATGAAATTCAAATACGATTCTTTAAGACTAAATTTTAGAGCATGCATAAGCCTGTTGTAGCGGCTGCAACACCCTCTAAAATTTTGGCTTACATCCAAATTTTGGAGCTTCCTTGGTTTTTCCTTTGATGGTTGCAAACACTTGAGCTCACCCATGAGATCTTGTGAAATCTTTTCACCCTTTTGCTTGTTTGACCAGTGGTCATGTTTTGGCATATTTATTTCTTTTTCATGCTTGCGATCTTGTTCTAGTGAGTTTGAAGGTTTGAATTTATCTGTTTGGATTGTCTTCGCTATGTAAACAACCGTCGTATTCATGCACAAAGTTGTAAGCACTGTTGCGCAAGTGTCGTCACAATTGTCCGAAGGTCTATCTCAAGTGTTGCACTTGTCGCTTTTAGCTCTAAGACAATCTCACCGAGGGCATGTTTTTTCTTGTTGTACTGGTGGTATGTGTTGTCTCGTTGTCAAAGTACGCTAAGTGTATGATCACAATGTCAAGTTTGCACAAGTTCACTTGCTTTCAACACTTAGCCATTTTCCTGAAAATTTGTCTAACCAAATAACCCTCTTCCACTAGATCCTGACTAAGCTACACTCTGCAGTATCAACCCTTAGTGACCTTGATTTGCTTCCTGGAATTATGCAGTGCTTGAGGCTGTCCTCCAGGTCAGTTGCAATGGGAAATCTTAGAGGTGAGAAACTTATCTGCCTCCCAAAACTACACAGAAACTGCCTCCATGTCCAAAATGAACTACACATTTCTCAAGCACAGTGATCAAGCCTCCTTCTAGTCTACCAGAACCCTACATTACACCAACACCTAGGTCTGCACTGATCTCCAAAATTTCACAAACATGTCCTACTGGTCCTCTGCTGCCTTGCTCTGCATTGCCTTCAGAAACTGCACAGACATGTCCAACAAGCCTACTACTGCCTGTCTTGCACCGATCTCCAGTACTGCAAACATGTCTAGCTAGTCCTCTACTGCCATGCTCTACACTACCTTAAGAAACTATGTAGACATGTCTAGCAAGAGCTCTGCTGCCTGTCCTACATTGTTTGCCAAAATTGTGCAGTCATGTCTAGTAGTCCCTTTGCTACCTGTCCTGCACTGTTCTCCAAAACTGCGAAGTCATGCTCAGCAGGCCCCTTGCAGCCCTGTCATGCCTTGCTCTTGGAAACTGCACAAAAATTCCCAGTAGGTCCCCTACATCCTTGTCTTTCCTTCTCTATAGGAACTGCATAGAATTTCCCCCCTCAGGGTCCCACCTTGTAGCTACCATTGGTGAACTTCACTATGCAATTCTGCCTCCTAGTGGTCACTGCGTAGTTTTTCCCGATATTGTAGGTTGTCCTCTCGGAGTTCCTCATTCCAGCCTGAGTTGTGCTCTGCGCTGTCTCAATGAGTTTTCCTCCCTCCCTGTCATCCAAAACACGAGAACAATGCATCATGTTAGAATAGGAGGTTTTAGATTTGATGTCATCCCATCATGAGTGAATTTCAGGAACAAGTACACTGATACATCATGGTGAGATGACGAACGAGATAAATAAGGAGTGCACATGTTAGAAGACTTTCTTGCACCTCGACGAACGTACTAAGCATATCAAGCAACAAATGAAAGGAACACATGCATTCAACCATCATGCAAGACCAAGATCATCGAAGAGCTCGTAGCACTATGCCATGTAGAGAAGAAGACAAAGCACACCAAGAGTACATCCATCACTCAACAACACAACAACTTGACATGGACACCACAGTCAACCAGTACATGTTAACAATGTCATGTCGAGTTGTCTTGGCCACATCATCACTATGGGCCATATCAATTGTAACTGAATGTAATGTAAAGTAAATTCCAATGGATGCACACATGAATTCGAAGAGTCATGTCAGTTGAAAATTCATGGGAAGTTGAATAGTCATGAGGGTAGCCCAAGAGTCACAAGGGTCAAGCATCACCCTTGGCTATATATACCCCTCCCATTGTATGAGCAAGGAATTTTCACCTTGGCTCCTCCCACATAGCCTTGAGAGTTTATAGTTTGTTCTTTGAGGAGTGAGGAGTGGCTCTAATGTCCCATTCCTGGGACTAGTGATGTATGGTGTGTTGTAAATTTATTTGGTTTTATAAGTTAGTATATTAGTCAAAAATAATTTTAAAATGTTAAGTTAGGATATGGATGCAAAAGAAAGAAAAATTAAAATGTTAGGACAATTTAATATTTTATAGGCATCCATATCAATAAAATGATAGGAGCTAGCCGCCCTAAAGAAAGAAGGCAAAAGAAAAGTAAAATGTTAGGGAAGCAAAAAGAAAACAAAGGCTTCATTTTCATACAAAAATAAATGCAAAGGCTACTATTCTAAATGCGCCACATCAAAAAAGTGTTAAATTTTGTTAATATATGAATAATTCCTTAATCGGATTAATTATTGGTTATAAACTTTGGCATTTCAAATTACATTATAAAGTGTAATCTTGATTTGACCCAAATCAATAAATGACAAAAAGGTTTAAACATGATTTGATGGTTGATCTACTCCTCGCCCAGATCAACAGTGGGGAGAGATTTCACACCCCCCTCGACTGTTTCTCATTAACACAACAAGCTTGGTCTGCAAAGCGGTTTCCATGGTGGACGCCTCGACCTTGAGTGTCACCACCACATCACTCCACACCCCCCCACTCAAAACCACAAACAACTCACTCCCCCCCCTGCAAACCACTCATGGTTTCCCCCCGCCAATGAATCTTTCACCCCGTCAAAGTCGTTATCCCTCAACTAATCCCGAACTGACACCTCACATATCCAGTGCTTATTCCTCCCATCGATTACCCCCTTACACACTTATTGACCTTTTTTTCATGCCTGTTACATCCACCTGTTCCAACCCCGCTCTTATGCATTAAAAGATGCTACATTTATCAATAAAACCACTACCCCTTCCCGCATCTTATAAAAAAAATGAAACTTGCCTCTTTGTCACTTTCTTCTGATTGTTTTCAAGTGTTTGCAGGTTTACAATGTTCCAGAACTTCTTAGTTTTTGTTTATTTTGTCACTTATAACCACTTTTCTTCTTGTCTTCCAACATGACCCCAAAAAAAAACAAAGAATCAAAGCACAGAGGAAACTATTGCTACCCCAACCCAACTTGACCTTGACCATATCCCGCTTGTCGATTCATTGTTAAAGTTGCAGAAGCCAAGTGTGAGTTTGATTTTTATGAACTGCACATATGGCTTAAACAAAATTATCTCGACCAGCAAGATCCGATTAGGTTTTGGGAATCCCTGTTATCTTTCTATAGTTTCCCAAAGACACATGAATTCCCTGACCTTATTACTTGGTGTCAAGCCAAGTATGATCCCATGAAAAGGGAAGTCATGGCTCAGAATGGAGACATTATGATAACCATTTCCACTCAAACCATAAATGAAATGCTCCTAATTACTCAAATTGACTCTTTGACTTAGTTTTCACCAACAACAGTTATGGATTTGAACCATAAGTTAACCTTCCCATGGAGAGCCCAAATATTCGAAATTTTTTTGCCTGAGGATGCAACATTTCCCAAAATAAATACACCTTACTCATCTGCCATGTTTCCTGAAGCCTCCATACATTGCATTTTCCTTCTTTCCTATTTATTAGGATACCCTGATGACTAGTCTATTGATGAGACTATCCTTGGTTTCCAATCCATTTTAAATAAAGATCAACAACTTGGATTCATGTATAATTACAACCAATTATTGGCTGATAATATACATGAGAAATTCATGAACTTCACTGTGCAGGGAGTGTTCAATTACAACTTTGTAATTGTCTACATGTTTCTTTTTCAACAGGATGATATGTTACCTATCAAACTCAACAAGTAGGATGAACAAGGAGTGAATCAATCAGTGATTCAGTGTACAAAATTGGTCAGGTCAACTTCTACCACCTCATCATTTGCAGAATTTGTAGATGCATTCATACATCCAATGGCACAACTCCTTAACAGTCAGACAGAGCCCAGGATTGGGGATGAAATTAAAAGGATCCTACACTTAAGTGAACAAACCAAAACTAGTGACTGGTATTTATACCAGAACTACACTGAGATAAGAATATATGGTTGTGAGCTTGCACCATACAAGCTGCCCAAATATGTTCCTTTGAGAATATTTTCTTTGGAATATATTAGGCAGGTGATTCACATGAATGAGATACATTTTGTGTCAGGTAAAAGAACGTCTCAGTTTAATCTTAAAGCACATATTGGGTCATTTATTTGCAACATCGGATTAGATGGTGCTAAGGTAGATACATTATTAAGAAAGATGAATTTCTAGCCCAGTTTCACCTGGTCCTATGATCCTTTTTGCATCATTTCTGCTTTAAGGGTTAATTTCAAGATGATTCCTTATAATCATACTTGAAGGCCAGAAATTGCAAAATTTATGAATCAAGAAACATGGATTGATGGGACTCTTCAAGAAGCAGATGAACAAGTTGTGTCTACCCCCACTGAACAAACTCCAGTTGCTCAGAGAAAGCAACAGAAAAGGCTAAGAGCAGAAAATTCATCAACTAAAGATGTTATGAAAGGATTCATTTTTCAAGAAAAGAAGCCTAAGGTGAGATTGGTCACATCAGTAGAAGAGACTCCACCAGTGATCATTGATCTTTGAGATCCAGAAGTGTCTACATCAACAGGAATTAGTGCTTCAACCACTCCTCCTACAAATTCACCTTCTAGAGAGCTTTTAGAAATTATTCAATCAACAGGGACAAACACTTCAGATGATCAAAACATATTTTCAAGGTTCCTAGAAATTAAGCAGAAAAATGAGACTTTAAAGTCCAATGTGTACAACAATTTCTGGAAGCAAACTTCAACCTCCCAACATAGGCTCCTTTCTGCTTTTGACTGTGAAAAAGGTAGGATGCAAATGGATTTCTTACAAGCTCGGATTCCATTTCCTAAATCACCATCTGATTACAAAAGGACTGTGTTTCATGTGACACTAGTCAAATCCATCCAATTGACCAGATGGATATGCATAGACAAACTGGTGAGATTTTGTTTTCTACTATGAAAACTACAACAATGTCTCTTTCTAAACTTAGGATTTCTCTATCAAATGTTTAGTCCCAACTTAAGTTAGAAAATATTTCCTCTCTAGCTAAAGAAAATATAATAAAATCACTAGACGATTTTGTGATTAAAGTGGGATATGATCCCAAATATGTAAAAGCTGCAGAACTTTTCCTTGAAAAGAAGGATGCAGACATTGCTGCATTGAAGAAATAGTTAAAATTGCCTTCACCAGAAGATACTCTGACCAAAGATATGGCAGAAAGTGAACAACAAAAGGAGGATATGATCAAGCTTATCATTGAACTGAATATACAGTTGAATAAAATGGAGGAGAATATTGAGGAGTTGTTGATGGAGAAGGAAAGAACACAGCTTGCCTTGGTGCCACTCACAACGGTCCCAATAGAATTTGCAGGTACAGAGCCTACTTTGTCATCAACAACCATTGAGTCTACATCAACAACAACTGATCCAGTTAGATTATCATAGGAACTGTCAATACAAAAGCAGGAAAACTAGAAACTACTTCAGAAATTCCAAAATATAGAATTTCATAAAGTGGAAAATGATACTTTGTATATGCAAGAAATGCAGAAAACTCACAAATTGGAACTTAAAATCCAGAAGTTGGAGAGTGAGTCCCTGATGGTAGACACTTTTACTCATGCCAAGGAAAGTATTTGGACAAAAATCAGCCAATCTATGCCAGAGGTATGGCCATCCATACAGATTATTTTTTAGCAACAAGAACTCATTACTAGATGTAGAGCAGTGATTGAAGAACAAATAGCATCCTTGAAGACCAAGCCAACAAAAGACACATATATCATGAAGGTTTTAAATTCAAAGAGTAAAGAAGAATTATAAGAAATAAACAACTCTGACAGAATAGGTACCATCTTAGAGATCAAGAAGGTATTACAAAAAAGGAATTTGATCAATCAATTAGAAACTAAGTGTCAAACCCTAGATATTTTTGACGAGAGATTTCATTCAAAATTTAATGTTTTAAATTAGAAAGGGTTGTTAGGATGAGTAGGTTTTAATGATAATATGATTAGATTATATGATTATTTCAATGAGTTATATGTTATTGCAGTAGACAGAACCAAATTTGCAGGAGTTAAAGGACAGATAATAGGGAGGGCTTTTCTGGAAGCCTTGGAATTTGATCTAACCATCCTACATGAAATCAAATACTTGTTTCTCACCAAACCTAATTTCGAGAGATACATAGAGGTGGATGAAATATTTAGGAAGGCGGTAAATGTAGAAATCCCAAGTGAACAAAGATGGGATCAATTGTGTGAAACAATTGAGTAATTTCTCATTTTTACAACAGGACAACACATCAGTATTTTAGGGGTGGCTCATCAGTGTTTTCAGGCTAGATCATCAATAGATTCCCAAAGTATAGAGCCACCTCTTCAACAATTTTTCGGTTCCTATTATATTGTTCTATTTTTGTAATTTTGTACTATTTTGGTATTCTATTCCAAACAGATTGTAGATCTTTTGTAAGATTTTGTATAATAACTCCTCCTTTGAGTTATTGAGGGTTTAGCCCTTGAACAAGTTATCAAGCAGATTTGTACTAAGTTGCAACATTTTTGAAGTAATAAAATATTCTAGATTTACCTCATATGGCCTGTCACTCAGTGAGTTGCGTTTCATCTTGTATATTCATTATGTTTTCTTCATATAAATTAAGTCTTTTGTAGTCATCCGATTTAAAATTTAATTGAATTTAGTTTCATTTTGAATCTTCTATGAAGTTGTCATTTAAATAAGAGAATAATTTATAGAACTATTTGTTATCGTAAATTCCTCTTTGAATATAAATTACACTAGATCTCTGTAATAGTTTGATTATATTTTGTTTATTAAGAAAGCACTGTTTTCTTAATTTCTTCTTATAAATGATTAAATACTCAGTTTGAATATCAAATCAATTATACCTCTCCATACTCTACTTATCCATCCCATTAAAATCGAGCTAACCATGTACAATAAAAGAACAACCTTTTATTTTACTTAAGAATCTATGTAAGTTTAAAGCACCTATTTATAAAATAGTTGATTGGTCATCCAATCATTTAAAACAACAAAACATTATAGATGCTTTGGCATAACTAAGTGACGTTAGGTTATCTCAAAGGACAACATCAGATTGGCGCCATTACCGGGGAACGAAGGATTGAAAGTTAAATCTTCCCTAGGGCAACGATTTTCCCCTTTTCCTTTAAGGTGAATAAAGGATAGGATATAGGTCAAAATATTTCATTTGGTGATTCCACTGGTCCAAGATGGCTCCTTTTAAGCATACTAGATCACATTTTGATTATGAGATTTTTAACCCTCTACCAGATCCAGAAAGAATTATTAGGGGAGCCTCTTCAAGGAGAAGACATAAAACCTCTTCTTCTTCTTCTTTAGCTTTACACCCTGAAGACATATCATCTGTAGATCCTTTTTCATTTGTACCATCCAATCATAATTGGACTGAACTACCTCTTAGGGTTTCTGAACTCCATTCAAGAGGAGTAGATATTCCAACAACCTTTTTAATATAGCCACTTGAGTCATATCAAGTCCCATCCATTCCCATAAAATCACCTTTGTTTGAGGAAGAATTGGGTTTACATTTACCTGAATTCAAGCCTACAAACTTCATTTCTCCAACTCCTTATTATGTTCCATCAACTTCTACTAATTTGGAAGAGACATTCTTTGTCTATTCAAATCCTTTGTTTAATAATAAGGAAGACTTTCCATCAAGAGTTCAGAAGTTGGTTATTAAAACCCCTTTGAAATCTTCAAGGTGGTCTCCTCCCTCTTTTTCCCCTCCACATACTAATACCCCTATCGATTCATCTTCATCACCTTCATCTTCATCATCTTCCTCTTCCTCATCATCATCCACTCCGTCACTCCAGACTCCTCCTACTATCATGGATTTTCAACCCATTGTACAAGCAAGGTATGCTACTCTAGTCCTCCCTCAAAACTTGGCAAATTTTCCTGATGGATATCTAAAGCATTCACCAAGATTTAATCGAGAAACTAGTCCTTCAGCAGAAGATCATGTATCAACTTTCCTAGATTTTGCTGATAATATGAACATAGAACAAGAAAATGTTTATATGAGATTATTTGTGCAATCCTTAGAAGGAAATGTTAGGATCTGGTTTAGCCAACTTAGACTTGACTCTATAAGAACATGGAATGAGCTCATAACTATCTTTAAAAATCAATGTGGGGTAAAGAAGGATCCTATCTACTTTCTCACTGAATTTGAAGAATTGAAGAGAAACCTTGGTGAACCTGTTGCTGAATTCATAAAGATATTTACCTGTTGCTGAATTCATCAAGAGATTTACCTGTTGCTGAATTTATCAAGAGATTTAACAAACATTATCATAAAATGCCAGCTGATTTTAAACCACCAGTAGCGGCTGCAAAAGTCAAATTTTCCAAGTAATTTGAAGATGACTTTGCAGTCATGCTAAGAGAAAGGGTATCTAATACATTATAAGACATGCATACAAATGATATAGAGGTAGAATCTAATAGGTCTTCTTCTAGCAAACTTAAAGCTAAAGTAGAGAAAGAAGAAAGAAAATTAAAATATAGGATTGAGGATTCATCTTCCTCCAAATCTAAACTTGAAGATCAAAAAATTGATGAAATTACATCTTTACTTAGAAATATTTCTAATAGGATTTCTAAAATCGAATCACAACCTAGAACTACTCAGCAAATTGCCGTCAGACCTCAAGCACAAACTCAATTCCAAAGAACTCCTCAAATGTAGATTCTTCAAAGATCGGGTTCTGATCACAACATTCAACCACCCTTGTTGATTGATGATCAACAGCCACAGGATACATTCCCTTTAATTACTAAAGATATCAATAATATTGATTCTTCAACAATACAAATGGAAATAGTTCCTTTATCTTCCCCTCAGTCTTTTGAACAAGAACAAGGAGATGCTCAACTTTCAAAATACCAATCATTCTATGAATTTTTGATTGCAAAATTAAAAAAGAGGTATGATCTAAGACCTAGATCAGGCCCAGGTAGACCTTCAAAATCTACCACTATAATTGAACCCGCAATAAAATCTATTCAAACAAAAACTCCAACACCTCAAACTACAGAGTCATCCACTGAAACCTTTTCATCTGACAAGACCATTTTGACAACTTTCAATATTGAAAGGAATTGGAAAGGGTCAAGAGTCCTATCCCTTTAGCTGAACTTTCCAAAAACCCTGGCTATAAAAATCAAGTCTCTAAATGGATACAGTCCTCTATTGTAGATGCTGAGTGAGATGTTATTAGTTTGCAAGATGAAAAAACCTCAGTAGTGTTTGGCCCTAGTTCTGATATGATTGATGAGATTGTTCCACCATTTTATGTAACTTTAAAGGTTCATGACTTTCTTTTGTATAACTGCATGTTGGACTCTGGAGCTACTCATAACCTTATGCCAAAGGTAATTATGGACCAAATTCAATTACAAGTTACTCGTTCCTATCATGATCTTTACACCTTTGATTCAAAGAAAGTACCATGCCTAGGATTGATCAAAGACCTAGTTGTGACCTTAGCCCAAATACATGTCAAGAGTATAGTTTTAGACATAGTTGTCACTGATATTCCTGCCAAGTTTGTCATGCTCCTATCTAGATCATGTTGTGCTAAACTTGGAGGATCACTTCAGATGGACATGTCTTTTTCTACTATTCTGGTCTATGGAGGTGAACATTTAAGGTTATATCGGGAAGTCAGAATCCTTCATACTGTTCATAGGTTTGATCAAGCAAAAAATCACCTTATCTATGCAGTAGATCAGGATTTTGGTTTCTTTTAGTTATTTTTACAAAATTCATCAAACACTCAACTTGCCATTGAAAATACAATTTCCAAACCTAAAATTGTAGAAGTAGATATCTGGAAACTTTATTTTGATGGCTCTTGCTCAAAGGAAGTAGCAGGAGCAGGAATTTTTTTAATTTCCGCAAATAAAGAAAACATAACTCAGTCATGTAAACTTGAATTTGAGGTCACCAATAATGTGGTTGAGTATGAGGCTTTTCTTTTTGGTCTTGAGTTAGCTAAGAGTCTAAAGGTTCAAAACTTGAGTGTTTTTTCTAATTTTGAACTAATAGTGAAGCAGGTTAGAAATCTGCGTCAAGCAAAACACCCAAGACTTAGGTCCTATAGAAATGAAGTTTGGGATACAATTGAAAATTTCTTCCAAGGATTTAACATAATTGCTATACCGAGGGATGAAAATATGCATGCTGACTCACTAGATGTCTCAACAAGCTCTTTCAAAAACCTTGAGCCAATATTGTTAGAATATCAAATTCAAGTCAAGTATAGATCATCAATTCTTGATAACCTTAAACACTGGTAGATTTTTGAGGATGTTGAACAATTAAAATATTTTCTTCAAGTCATTGATGAATTTTCAAATATGAAAATTGAAGAAGATAAAAAAGATGTTTAGGAATCAAATCACCAAAGCCCAGAAACTTCATTCAGTCCTAAAATTCTTGATCATGATATCATCCAATTATCTAATAATTTTATTCCCAAAGGATTAGTTCCATTGGAAAAACTATTTGATAATAATGATGTTTCTAAAAGCCCCTCGTTTAACTCACCTGAAGAAGAAATAAAAGAATGCAACATTGGGACTTTAAATGATGTGAGAAATGTTAAATTGTCATGAACCTTGCCTTTGGATGTAAAAATAAAATACTTGAATCTTCTTAAAAATTGCAAAGATGTTTTTGCCTAGTCTTATAACGAGTTAAAAATTGATGATACATCTTTGATTGAGCATAAGATTCCTTTGAAACCAAAAGCAAGACCCTTTCAATAGAAAATAAGAAGAATAAATTACATACTACTTCCAACTATTGAGAAAGAACTTAAAAAGATGCTTGATTCTCATATCATAGTACCTCTAAGGTATTCTAACTCGGTAGCCAACCTAGTTCCTGTCTGAAAGAAAAATGGTGAGATTAGACTGTGTGTAGAATTCCAAAATCTGAACAAATCATCTTTAAAGGATAACTATCCATTGCCCAAAATGGATCATCTACTTCAGAAAATTCCAGGTGCAAATATAATTTCTATGCTAGATGGATTTTCTGGTTACAACCAGATCATGGTAAGTCAAGTTGACCAAGACAAAACTAGTTTCACCACTCCTTGGGGTACATTCATGTATGCTAGAATGCCATTTGGGTTGACAAATGTTGGAGCCACTTTCCAAAGAGTCATGGATTTAGCATTTGTAGGTAAAACATCTGAATTTATTGTCATTTATCTAGATGATTTAACTGTTTTTTTTTTTATTCTGATGAAAATCATTTAAAGCACTTGAGCAAGGTTTTTGACAGGTGCAAGAAATATTGCATATCCATCAATCCGAAGAAATCTTTATTTGCTATAAAGGAAGGGAAATTACTAGGGCATATAATTTTCAAGGAGGGAGTTATAATTGAGCCAAAGAGAATTTCAGTTATTCAGACCCTATCTCTACCAAGGAATAAGAAAGAGATACAAACCTTCCTTGGGAAAATGAATTTTCTCAGAAGGTTCACCGCTAATTATGTAGAGATAGTAAAGGATATAACTGATATGATAAAGAAAAACAATGAAGTGAAATGGACAGTTTCTACTAGATATCCTTTTGATCAAATGAAAAAGGGTATATCTGAGGCCCCTACATTAGCCAGTCCAAATTATTCTTCACCTTTTAGCATATTTTCTTTTGCATCTGAAACAACCTTAGCTGCTGCACTTTTACAGAAAAACACGAATGGTGATGACCAACCTATAGCCTTCTTTTCCAAAGTCATGAGGGATGTTGAGCTTAGGTATGATATTATCGAAAAACAAGCTTATGCCTTAATCCAAGCCCTCATTGTCTTTAGAACCTATGTCTTTCATTCACACATTACAACTTATGTCCCTAATCATGTTGTTAAAACTGTTTTGACCTAGCCTGATACTGATGGAAGAAGAGGGAGATGGATTGCTAAAATCCTTGAATTTGACCTTGAAATTAAGATCACAAAGCTAGTAAAGGGCAAAGGCCTGGAAAAATTGTTAGCTGAATCCAATTTCAAAGTATTGGGGATAAATATTGTTTTTGAAATTTCATCTAGGGAGAATCCATAAGAACCTTCCTCAATTTCATCTAGGGAGAATCCACAAGAACCTTCCTTAATTTCATCTAGGGAGAATCCACAAGAACCTCCTCCTCTTACAGAAGGGGAGAACCCACAAGAACCTCTTTCTCCAAATCAATCCATTCTTGTTCATATATATAAGAAATATCTACTCTCTTATTGGTACTCTGATATTGTGTAGTTTCTTAGGGATTTTCAATTGAATTGAAGCAGTGAAAAGCCCTTAAGCTTAAAGTAGTAAAATACTGCATTATCAATGCTAATCTATACTAGAAAGACCCTCTTAATATCCTTCTTCTTTGTTTAACTAAAAATGGAACTATATAATTATAGATTAGTTCCATGCAGTGTTTTGTGGTGGATGCTATGCCTGGAGAGAAACAACCTACAAAATTTTAAAGGAAGGTTTCTACTGGCCCACACTTTTTAAAGAAGTTGGAACAAGAGTAAGAATTTGCATACCATGCCAATTATTTGCAGGGAAACAAAAACTATCAACACTTCCTTTGGTTCTAGTACTAGTTCAAGCTCCTTTTCTACAATGGGGATTGGACTTTATAAGGGAAATTCATCCACAATCAAGTAATCAACACAGATGGATTTTAACGCCCAGACTATTTTACCAAGTGGGTAGAGGCCATATCTGTTAAAAATGCAACTGATACTATTGTGATTAAATTCCTTGAAGAAAATATTTTATAAAGATTTGGATGTCCTCAACAGATTGTTACAGATAATGCAACAAATTTTAGTAGTGTTAAAATGATTGAGTTATGTCAAAAGTATTCAATCCTATTACACCATTCAATCCAATAAGAGCTTAGTTAAGGTCATTAAGAGGACCCTTGAAAACCATAAAAAGAGTTGGGACAATCACCTAATCCATGCAATTTGGGCAAACAAAGTTTCTCCTAAGAGGTCAACATGCAAGTCTCCTTTCCAGTTAGTTTATGGTAAAGAAGAAGTTTTTCCCACTCATTTAGCTTTACCTGTTATGAGATTCCTTTAGGAATCCTATGAAGAAAAAAATGATTTCTCAAGAAGGATTAATCAAATCATTGAGTTGAATGAAGACAGTAATGAAATTCAGTACAAGTTAAGGAAATACTAAAACAAGATGAAGGAACTATTTTATAGAAAGGCTAGAGAAAGGAATTTTAAGAAAGGTGACCTAGTACTTAGATGGGATAAAACGAGAGAGGATAAAGGAAATCATGAAAAATTGGACAACCTTTGGTTTGGTCCATTTAGCATTACAGAAGTCAAGGGAACAATACATTCATCTTACAAAATTTGGAAGGAGAGTATTCCTCATTGCTAGTCAATGGGAAATACTTGAAAAATTACATTCAGTAGTAATTTTTCATCCATTCATTCAACATCTATAAATATCCGGAGAGTTCATTTTATTTTGAAAATTTGCAAGTGAGTATATGTTGCAGCAAAGACTCCATAGGAGAAGGCGCTTGGACCTGCTTGTTCTTAGCATCCCATAAGGGGAAGCAGTCCCTAGTTGGCGCTGATGTTGTAACATTATTTGGTTTTTATAAGTTAGTATATTAGTCAAAAATAATTTTAAAATGTTAAGTTAGGATATGGATGCAAAAGAAATAAAAATTAAAATGTTAGGACAATTTAATATTTTATAGGCATCCATATCAATAAAATAATAGGATCTAGTTTCCCTAAAGAAAGAAGGCAAAAGAAAAGTAAAATGTCAGGGAAGAAAAAAGAAAACAAAGGCTTCATTTTCATACAAAAATAAATGCAAAGGTTGCTAGTCTAAATGCGCCACATCAGAAAAATGTTAAATATTGTTAATATATGATTAATTCCTTAATTGGGATTAATTATTTGGTTATAAACTTTGGCATTTAAAAATACATTATAAAGTGTAAGCTTGATTTGACCCAAATAAATAAATGACAAAAAAGTCTTGTTAGCTTTCGTAAAAAGAACACAGGATTCGACGGTTGATCTACTCCCCAACCAGATCAATGACGAGGAGAGATTTCGTACCCCCCTCGACCGTTTCTTGTTAACGCGAGGGGGGATCCTGCAAAGTGGTTTCCATGGTGGACAGCCCAAACTTACATGTCACCACCACATCACTCCGCACCCCCCCTTCTCAAAACTACAAACTCACGACCCCCCCACCCATGTTTTCCCTCCGTGTGGAGTAGGAGTATCCTCTCTATGGATAGAGATGATCCCTCTAGCCCAAGAGAGTGGGTCTAGCCATAAATAGGACAATCTAATGTAAATTTCCTTAGATTAGAATCGAATACGAGGGCCTACCTCTTATAACGCTAATCCACTTGATGGTGATCTTGCTTCCTTGCTCCAACTTCCTTTTGTTCTTTTTGTTCAAATACCTAAAACAAACATGCAAGAAACAAAAACAAATGTGATAGCATAAAATCAGATTCAATATACTTAAAAGGTCAAGGAGTTTTAAGCTATCAAATGTAATATTACACATGACATAGGAAATAAACCATTAGTTGTATTAATATAAACTTCAAAGAGAATTACATCCAGAGCTTTGACGTTGTAGGTTCCCTTTGGCATGTCTAGGTTCCAACACCACTATAAGCATCTCATGATTCACCCTCAAAACAATGGAAGTTCAAGGCTTCTTTCCCTTTGCTCCAGACCAAACACTATAAGCTTATTCTCCCTTCACACACAAACTAGAAGGCTATGTTTCTCAATATGGCTATCAAGATTTTCAGATTATTTCAGCCCTTTCATTAGCTAGCTAAGGTTGTAAAATGAGGAGTTTATATAGCTTTGATAGAGGGGAAATGGATCCTCCTATGATGGGAGAGGCCTTATCCCTTTTGTTTTTTTCAATTTTAATAGGGGAAAGGAGCCCAAACAGTCTCTCTCGACTCTATCTTGCTCAACCATTTACTAGACTTCCATTCACGAAGCTTCTAGACTTGGAAGCTTCGACTCCATTTTTAAAAACTTGCCAAAAGAGGGTCGGTGCAGGTCATGAATGGTTGACCATTGCCGTTCGAAGTTAGGCCCAATATTAGACTCTACAAATCGGCGCAGGGAAGAAACTGAGTGCTAGTGCCGGTCTTGAAAACTGAGCTTAAAGGAATATTCTTGGGAAATGATGTAAGAGGGAAATGTTCTGCAGATGAAGAGGGATGTAGGGACATGTTCTTCATGTAGGGATGTAGGGTCACTGTAGAGGTCCTCCAGGATTGAGGAACAGGGAGTACAGGGACAGTGACAAAATGATGTGTAACACTCAGCCAAAGCTATTATCCCTCAACTAATCCTGAGATGACACCTCACATATCCATTGCCTATTCCTCCCATTCGTTACCCCATTACACACTTATTGCTTTGTTTTTCATGCCCGTAACATCCACCCATTGCATCCCTGCTCCTATGCATTAAAAGCTATTATGATTATCAATAAATCCATTACCCCTTCTTGCATCTTATAAATAAAATGAAACCTGCCTCTTTGTCACTTTCTTTTGATTATTTTCAAGTGTTTATAGGTTTACAATTGTAGAAATTCTTACTTTTTGCTGAGTCTGTCACTTATAACCACTTTTCTTCCTGTCTGCCAGCATGGCCCCAAAAGTAAAAACTAAGAAGAAAAGCATAGAGGAAAGTATTGCTACCCCAACCCAACTTGACCTTGACCATATCCCACTTGTCGATTCACTATTCAAAGTTGTGGAAGCCAAGTGTGAGTTTGATTTTTATGAACTGCAATTGTGGCTTAAACAAAATTATCTCGACCAACAAGATCCAATTACATTTTGGGAATCCTTATTACCTTTCTATAGTTTCCCAAAGACACATGAATTCCCTAACCTTATTTCCTGGTTTCAAGCCAAGTATCATCCTGTGAAAAGGCCATTCATGGCTCAGAATGGAGACATTCTGATAACCATTTTTGCTTAAGCCATAAATGAAGTGCTCCTAATTCCTCAAATTGACTCTTTGACTCAGTTTTCACCAGTAACACTTATGGATTTGAACCATAAGTTAACCTTCCCATAGAGAGCCCAAATATTAGAAATATTTTTGCTCGAGGATGTAGAATTGCCCAAAATAAATCCACCTTACTCATCTGCCATGTTTCCTGAAGCCTCTAGAAATTGCATTTCCTTGCTTTCCTATTTATTAGGATACCCTGATGACCAATATGTTGATGAGACTATCTTTGGTTTTCTATCCATTTTTAATAAATATCAACAATCGACATTCATGTATAATTACAACCAATTCTTCGTTCATAATATACATGAACAATTCACGAACTTCACTGTGCATGGACTGTTCAATTACAACTCTGTGTTTGTCCACATGTTTCTTTTTCAGCAGGGTGATCTGTTACCTATCAAACTCAGCAAGCAAGATGAGCAAGGAGTGAATCAATCAGTGATTCACTGCATAGAAATGGCCATGACAACTTATACCACTTCATCATTTGAAGAATTTGTAAATGCATTCATACGTCCAGTGGCACAACTTCTTAACAGTTAGACAGAGCCCAGGATTGGGAATGCAATTAAAAGCATCCTACACTTAAGTGAAAAAACCAAAACTGGTGATTGTTATTTATACCAGAACTACACTGAGAGAAGAATATATGGTTGTGAGCTTTCACCATACAAGCTGCCCAAATATGTTCCTTTGAGAATATTTTCTCTGGAATATATTAGACATATGATTCACATGGATGAGCTACATTTTGTGTCAGGTAAAATAAAGCCTTAGTTCAAGCTTAAAGCATAGATTGGGTCATTTATTTGCAACACCAGATCAGCTGGTGCTGAGGTAGATACATTATTGAGAAAGATGAATTTCCAGCCCAGTTTCACCTAGTCCTATGATCCTTTTGGCATCATTTCCACTTTAAGCGTTAGTTTCAAGATGACTCCTTATAACCATACTCCAAGGCCATAAATTGAAAAATTTATGAATCAAGAAACATGGATTGATGGGATTCTTCAAGAAGTAGATGAGCAAGTTGTGTCTACCCCCACTAAGCAGACTCCAGTTTTTGAGAGCAAGCAATAGAAAATGATGAGAGAGGAAATTGCATCCACTAAAGATGTTCTAAAAGGATTCATTTTTCAGCAAAAGAAGCCTAAGGTCATCTTGGTCACATCAGCATAAGAGAATCCACCAGTGATGATTGATATTGGAGATTCAAAAGTGTTTACATCAGTAGGAGTAATTGCTTCAACCACTCCTTCTACAACTTCACCTTCTAGAGAGCATTTAGAAATTATTCAGTCAAAAGGACCAACACTTCGTATGATCAAAACATATTTTCAAGGTTCCTAGAAATTAAGCAGAAAAATGAGACTTTAAAGTCTAGTGTGTACAGCCAGCTCTGGAAGAAAACTACAACCTCCCAACATAGGCTCCTTTCTTCTTTTGAAAATGAAAAAGGCAGGATGCAAATGGATTTCTTACAAGCCCAGATTCCATTTCCTAAATCACCATCTGATTACAAAAAGACTGCATTTTCGTTTGACACTAGTCAAATCCATCCAATTGAACAGATGGATATGCACATATAAACTGGTGAGATACTGTTTTCTACTATGACAACTACAACCATGTCTCTTTCTAAACTTAGGACTACTCTATCAGATGTTTAGTTCCAACTTAAGTTATAAAAGATTTTCTCTCTAGCTAAAGACAACAGAATAAAATCACTAGAGGATTTTGTGATTAAAGTGGGATATGATCCCAAAGATGTAAAAGTTGCAGAACTACTCCTTACGAAGAAGGATGTAGACATTGCTGCATTGAAGAAACAATTAAAATTGCCTTCAACAGAAGATCCTCTGACCAAGGATATGGCAGAAAATGAACAACAAAAGGAGGATATGCTCAAGCTTATCATTGAGTAGAATATACAGTTGAAGAAAATGGAGGAGCAGATTGAGGAGTTGTTGATGGAGAAGGAAACAACACAACTTGCCATGGTGTCTCTCACGATGGTCCCAATAGAAGTTGCAGGTACAAAGCCTACTTTTCCATTTCATTCAGAAAGGGTTGCCAGGATTAGTAGTTTTGAGTGATAAGTTGATTACATTAGATTATTATTGCAAGGAGTTATATGCTATTGTAGTAGATAGAACCAAATTTGCAGGATTTAAAGGAGAGATAACAGGGAGGGATTTTCTGGAAGCCTTGGAATTTGATTTAACCATCCTACATGAAATCAAACACTTGTTTCTCACCAAGCCTAATTTCGAGAGATACACAAAGGTGGATGAAAAATTTAGGAAGGTGGTAAATGTAGAAATCCCAAGTGAACAAAGATGGGATCAATTGTGTGAAACAATTGAGTAATTTCTCATTTTTATAGCAGGAAAACACATCAATGTTTTACGGTCAGCTCGTTAGTGTTTTCAGGCTAGATCATCAACATATTCCCAAAGGATAGAGCCACCTCTTCAACAGTTTTTCAATTCCTACTATATTGTTCTATTTTTGTAATTTTGTACTATTTTGGTATTCTATTCCAAACAGATTGTAGACCTTTTGTAAAGTTTTGTATAAATAACTCCTCCTTTGAGTTATTAAAGGTTGAACCCTTGAACAAGTTATCAAGCAGATTTGTACTAAGCTGGAGAATTTTTGAAATAATAAAATATTTTGGATTTACCTCATATGGCCTGTCTCTCAGTGAGTTGTATTTCATCTTGTCTATTCATTATGTTTTCTTCATATAAATTAAGTATTTTGTAGTCATCCGATTTAAAATTTAATTGAATTTCAGTTTCATTTTGAATCCTTTGTGAAGTTGTAATTTAAATAAGAGAATAATTTACAAAACTATTTGTTATCATAAATTCCTCTTTGAATATAAATTACACTAGATCTCTGTAATAGTTTCATTATATTTTGTTGATTAAGAAAGAAATCTTTTCTTAATTTCTTCTTATAAATGATTAAATACTCAGTTTGAATATCAAATCAATTATACCTCTCCATACTCTACTTCTCCATCCCATTAAAATCAAACTAACCATGTACAGTTAAAGAACAACCTTTTATTTTACTTAAGAATCTATGTAAGTTTAAAGCACCTATTTATAAAATAGTTCAGTGGTCATCCAACCATTTAAAACAACAAAACATTATAGATGCTTTGGCATAACTAATTGACCTTAGGTTATCTCCAAGGACAACATGGTGTACAAATGTGTCTTGGGACTTTTGCTTAATTTAGAAGCCTATTAAGGCCAATACGTTTTCACACGTGTTTTGTAGATGTTTGTAAGACTATTATTTAAACTTTTGTAATGCATGTTTTCTTAACCTGTACTAATATAGTTGAACTACTTTTGTTATTTTAGTACTTAACTGTTGAATATGTGTTGTATTTTTTATCACTATTGTCTCATCCTTGTGGACTAATCCACAGGATATTAGACAAACCATTCTTGTTTACTGGTTATAACGACCGTCACCTTAGTGTGGACTACTCTGCTGGATGGTGTACATGTTTTCCCTTGCACTTTGGTTTTAACAACCACCACATCCACTGTGGACTACACTGCTGGATGTTGGATAGACCCTTGTTGGTTCACATGTGCCTCTCACTGAGTGATACTATTACCTATCATCTAGAGGTTCACTTTACTCTCCCCCTTTGTAGTAAGATAACCTTGACACAGTTACATTACGAACTCACCAGTAACATGTAACTTGTTGTTTGAAGATACCAACGTAACACTCTCATGTGCTGACAACTAGAGCCAAGGAAGCTCTCTAAGTATATGGAAACCAGACCTTCCTACTAGATGAGACTCCTACACCAAACAGTGTGAGTTCTAGTTGGGACTTCACATCGGGGAGATCCCCTTTGTTGGTGGGTCCAACACCGTCAACAAAGACCTAATTTATTCGGCCCATATCTTAGAAAATATAGTGAACCAAGACCTAAAATTCCTACACAAAGTTCACTGAGATTTCGAGTCCACGTGGTTGCAATTCAACTTTTGAAGCTTCATGGAAAAAAATTATAGCGAAAATACGAAGATGGCCTCTTTGAAGCAGTGAAACCCTAGAATCCAAAGCTCTGATACCAAATGTTATGCAACCAAATCACAAAAAAGATAGATCAATGACTTCAAAATTAGTCTCTTGGAGGGGGAAACCTCCTTTAAATCACATAAATGAACAATTATTGAGTGATTCAAATGAATATACCTCCTTGCTATATTTAGGAGTCTAAGGGGTCACAATATAATTAGAGCCTACATAACAATAATAATGTAAGGGCATAACAATAACGATAGTGGCCTTCTATGGGGAATAATAATAATAATATGGGGTGACACTAACAATAAAAATAAAGGGTCTACACTAGTATTATAGGGACCTAATAGCTCATCACCCATGAAGGGT
Organism: Pinus taeda; assembly: GCA_000404065.3. Lineage (NCBI taxonomy): Eukaryota > Viridiplantae > Streptophyta > Pinopsida > Pinales > Pinaceae > Pinus > Pinus taeda. Next base: position 43,696 of record APFE031217700.1, read on the forward strand.
TGGTACATGCAAGGGTTCCTTGTCTTTTATGTGATAGGGAAACATTGGCCCAATAACCAAGTGATGGACATATTATAGAGACGTAGATCTCATTCATGGATTTTTCCAATGTGCTAATTTGTAAGTCCCGATCGTCTTTTGCATTTTGATTTTGATTTTGGTTTTATTGTGGCCATCATATGCTCTTTCTTTTTCTTTTAGCTACACCAACCTCCTAGGGTGTATTTACAGGCCCTACCTAACGTATGAGATTGTATGAGTGCCAAATCCCAATGAAATAATGGTTAGTTGACCCAAAGAAGGGAGGCGGAATAAGGGCTCGTAATATAAGATGGAAAGTGGTAAGTGTGGAATGGGATAGATGGGACATGTTATATCAATCATGGATTCCCACGCAATACCCCTTCCTTGAGCAATAATGTGTCATTAGGGGAGGTCCCATTGGACTGGATTGAAATTTAACCCTGCATTTAAGGTGATAGAACAATACTACCACCAAGACCCTTATTTCTTCCGATTCACCCCATAATCCATGCCAAAATTCCCAAATACAAACAAGCATAAGCACTTGATCGCATAATGAATAAAGTACCTTTTGATGAAAATCCCACCTTCCAACATGTGCTCTTGACAAAAGGGGGAGGAAACATATAACTGATGTAGATGCTGGAAAAATGAATGAGAAATCACATTACTTACCAGGTGGCTCTCAAGGGTTGCTAGCTATAGGATGGAAGTGATAAATAGAAGACATATTTCTCCAAGGGGTCACCCAGGTTTGGTGGGTAACAATATATATTGTTAGAGAACTCTAAAATAGTTTCATGCATCAGATGATCTTAAGAGCATTAGTGAACAATCACAAGATTCCTACCACCTGTTTGGAAAATAAATTTTTAGAACTACAAATGACATGTCCTCTCAAAAATAACTCTTTTGAAGAGTTACAATAATATTATAGACTCCATCCCTTAGGGATTGGAATTGGACTCTTGTGGACCTTATGATAAAATTTATCTAGAAGAATGAAAATAATTACATTTAAGGTTCAACTTTACAAATATACAAGATAATTTATAAAGTTGGATTATCAATGACCTACAAGAAATAAAGGGAATTTCCTAGAACAAAATAAAAACACCCATAAAATTGCAAAAGGACAATGTACATAGGAATCCACCACCATATAAATTCAGAACTGCAAGATAACATTCAAATAGTTCTTTCAATAAAATCTCGACGTGACAAGCTTAACAATGTATGAGACTATTAGATAAAATGTAATTAAACTACATTCACTTTTTACAAGCTAGGGATCTTATTCCCTTGTCATGAAAGTTTTCAAAACAATGGAGAAAACATAATCAATCCTAGACTAATCTAGTTGCTTCACATACATAGAATAATCCACTAGAAAGAAATATGAGAAGAAATGATGAAAGGGAAAGTTAAGCTGGTTGATTCACAAAAATCTTTGAAAGGAAAAAGTCGCCTCTAACAAAAACACAATAGAGAAAAACTTCTACATTAATAGCTTTGGAGACAAAATATTAGAGCTTCTTTGCCTCTCATCCTATGTATTCTCTCTTCAAAATGATTGTCGTATTCTTTATAGTATTCTTTTTGTCTTCACAATTGCTTCACGGTTACGTTTTTCCCTTTGTTTCAACTAAATAAAGATCATTTTTTAGAATTATGTAGTTAGGAATATGGGAAATTTTAAATTTGGAAATTTATCTTAAATTTTCGAAATCTTGGTGAATCTCACTAGTCCATCATATGCAGTATGTAAAATACTTGGTGATATTTCCAGAAAAATATTCAAATTTCTAATAATTTTATACAGTCTCTACATAAAATTTCAATGATTTTTAAGGTGAATTAACTTTATACTATAAAATTTGTGTGAAACTTTTTTAGAAAAAGATGAAAATTAAAAAATAATTTCTCGGAAAAAGAATAGAAAATTAGCCCACCTAAAAATATTAGCCTCTAAAGTTTTCCCTAGTTAGGAGTTCATTTTCAAAGTTGGGCCCCACATCAGATATCCCATAGTTCCCTTTTTATAATTTATTTTAAAAAATAATTTGGTGAGAGGCTTGAAATTGGTCTCAACCGTTATTTTAATTGTCCAAAATTACATTTATAATTTATTCCTTGAATACCACTCCCAACATGTTCTCCATTCCTTTACCTTTCCACCACACTCTTGTTTGTTGAAAACAAACACCCAAAACTCAAGTTATGACCTTTGGAAGTTCATGATTTAGCCACCACTGATCTGCATGAAGTGGCTTAACCACTGTTAATATTATCCACATACATATTTGGATTTTTATTTATCATTCAGCCCTAATAATCCCATATGAATTATGGGATAGTATCAACTATCAATTATAAAGAAATGGGCTCCTTATATTACTTGTGTGTGAAGTAGAAAGAGTTGTCGTACCTTAAGTAGCTCATGCATGATGTAGTTTTTTATTTCCATCTCATTTCCTAGTCATCATTTTGAGTCGTCTCCTAGCCATATCTGTCTATTCAATACCTAACAAGTGTCATATGTACAACTGGTTTCCATGTCTCATAAAGATATATGCCAAAGGCACTTAAGTTAAGAAGGATGTGAGAAGGTGAGGTGCAAAAAGAGGGTGAACTTAAGTAATAAATGAAGATAAAGTATAACTAAGTAATTAAACATGTAATATGAGAGGTGTGCATATGTTAGGGTTGTGAGGAAGTTAGGAGTGTGTGGAGGAATGGGAAATACTTCGACGCAACCTGGAAAATGATAAGTAAAAAGGAAAATACTGTCATAAAACTAGAAATAGATAAATAAAATGATAAAAGAGGAAATAATGGATACATGTGGGTAGAAATATTGATATCTTTAGCATATGATCTTCTTTTTTTATTATGAGAAATGTTGGATGAATATAAGAATTAGGGCTATCAAACGAAAAGATAAATCTAATCAATTTCTTTCTTTGATGATGTCTTTTCTTCCGCTCTCTCTATTCAAAGGAGAAACCATCATTGTTGATTAAAAGTGTCCTAAACCATAAAACATAAACCATCCTTGTTAAGTTTAGCACACCAACTAAAAGTGAGTTCTAAAATCTAAACCACAAAGCATCCTAAACCCTAAACCCTAAACCATCCTTGTTACTTTATTAAAAGTGTGATGTTTCAAAATCGATCGATTTGATGTGTGACATAAAAACATGTCAACACGCCTCAATGTTTTTTTCTTTCTTTTTTATGTCCCTACCTTTTTTTGTCTAACTAGTTGATCCCCACTTGGAGCTGAGTAATTATGCTAGAACTCACTTTTAGTTGGCATGCTAAACTTAATGATCTTCTCGGGTTGCTTGTAGCCCGAGGAATTCAATTGTTTCTTCCAAAAGCTAGCCTTTTACTTTCTCTTCCATTCTATTTGAAATTCAATATTGTGCTTAGATTGATCATAAAATTAGTTTTCTTTTCTAATGGTTTCTTCTAGAGTCATGGTTCATCAACCTCTATTATGTCCTGATAGAAATGAAATAATCCACTGAGAAAATATTGTATTGTCATCTTTACATCTTTGGTGTAGGGAGTGTATCTCAAAAATTCTATAAACTAGTTGTCATAGGCCTCCATATTGAGTTGTCCTAGATTATGTTCATATCACTCCTTGATTTTTGCATTTTAATACCTCTCAGACAAGTATTTATCCGTAAACTATTTCTCAAATTTGTTCCAAGTCAACTTCTTTTCCCGAATGTCTTTGACATTCTTGATGTAATCCCACCATATATTAGCTTTACCCCTTAGGTTAAATGTGCCTTCATGTCCTAAGATTAATTGTGTACTCTAAACAACTTCTTCAACCCTAATATTCATGCTTCAACCTCTTCACTCTTTTTAATTTCCCCATTAAAGGTTGGAGCCTTCGTGTTACTAAAATCTTCATGTAATATAATCATGTAAATGTTCTCCTTCTTTTTCTTGTGTAACCCTGATATGGTTGTTATACTGAATAACTTATTATAATTGTTTGTTTATGTATCCTCACTAGTTATAAAATATTTTGCACTCCTAGTCCTTTTCCTGGACTTTTTCCCTCTTTTTTTATTATTATCGGTTGTTGGTCCATATTACTTATACCTAATAACATTTTTAGATCTGAATTTGTCCATATTGGTGGTAGTTGATTCATGATGCATGTGCCTCTACAAGTCTGATAAACTTTGCAACACTACAACATTCACTTCTTCTTTCTTTAAATTCCCAAGCCTTAGTGATTATGTCATTGTATGCCTTATAATTTCTCAATTTGTCCCTTAAACTTCTTAGTGTTTCCATCCAATCCGGAGGTGTTTGCATTATCTTTCTCTCATTAGATTAATATTCCCTATTGTGTGAGGTATTTTCTTGGATATATTGTACCATTTTGTTGGACATTTATTTCTTATTTTAGTATTGGTATTCTAATGTACTGAAACTGTTGCTACTTCAGATAATTATATTAGTTAAATAGATCAACAAATATTAAATTTAACATCGTAACTACTATAAATTTTAGTAATGAAAAAACAAATCCAAAATATTTTCTATGAGCCCATTCAATCCAAATATTGAACCTTGGCTCTAATACCATTTGTAGGGTACCCAACCCCCTAATACCTAAATAGGGTTGTGGGGGTTTATCTAGGTCAGACCTCCAAGATTAAATTATGGAGATGGGTTAGAAGAATTCCTCTTACTTCATTGTTCTAAAAAAAAGATTATGACATTATCATTGCCTTTTTCTCATCATGAGCTTTCCAATGATATAAAACTCATCCAAAATGAATTTTTGGATACGACATTATGAAACTTAAAAGTTTGGCCCTTCTGGCTACCTCATTCTCCAACATCCACGTGACCCCCACCTTAGTAGATCATGTGGCAGCCTAGACAACTCAATATATTGGCTATTGGTTTCCTCGAGCCTATCCATAGTGTTATTAAGAAATGTCCAATGACCAATGACATGAAAGATCGACCACCCAAAATTGGAACTATTAATAAGACGATGGCCCAATAGGCCAACCACCTAATGTTTGATCTATCGATGGTTGATGGCATACTAATCCAACCAAATGGTGCCCAATTTATTGATGGTTAATGACTTGATTATCCTTACATGCGATTAATGATATATTGATGGATGAAGAACTAATAGGATGATCATTCAATGCATTATTTGTTAATATCCAATGGCATAAATGGCCACATCGCTATCACTATGACGAACACCTAGAAACCACCTTGGTGCCACATCAATTCCATGTGGTTGACACATCCTCTTCACATCATATCCATGTCACATCATGCTTGTTATTAGGTTTTGGTGATGTTGAGAGGTACACTTTTTGTAAAAGGTGATTTTATCCTAACGCTAGACATGTCGATCATTGGACATCCCACTTCCTAGTATCCTGACAGCCCCATAAGGGCTAGCTCCTAGTCATGGTGTCTATTGCTCATGTGACCAGGGATAGGAAAAAACACTCCAAACCTCTTTTCAACATGGAAATATAAATCCCAACTCGTTTGGGTCTTGATCACTGTGCCTCAATGCTTGACATCTCAATATCGCAATGTCCTCCCGCCAGGCCTTTATCCCTTCAAAGCTATGAATTGATATGTCTTACGGATCTGATAAGGATTTTAGGCTACGGAATATAGTATTTTGGGTCTTATTCCATATCACTCCATCACCGATTTCTTTATCGCACATCGCAATATTAGCACATCGCAATTCGGCTTACCCAGGGTTCCGATGTCGCACGAAGCCTTTCCTCGGATGCAATATATTGGAGATTGCAATCGGGGAGTCCTTCCGCCTTTGCTTAAGTCCTCCCTTTGAACTCTTCCAATGTGATTTCCTTCAATGAGACTTTAAGTCCATTTTTATAAGGATTTGCCTCCTTTTCTAAGGATAATGGGCAATCTTCTTTTTGCAATAATTCCTTCGTCTGGAGTCCATTCTAGTCCATTCAAATTGCAGTAGATTCAAATTGAAAAGATCTATGGAATGAGACTATTCCTAAGAGAATCCTTTGACTTTCATTTTCCTATGTGAGGAAGATTTTTAGACTTAGAAGTCTATGTTAGATCCATTTTGGATCAGCTTTGGTGTTGCTTATTATCTCTAACAGTTTCTAGAGCTTGCAGTAATCAACATCAATATGGTTGCCATAAATTCCAAAGGGGGAAATTGTTGGCATTATGCTGCATGTGTTGCACTTTATGGCAACCCACTTGTAGCAGAACATCTCACTTCTATATGGTAGCTAGATGAATCTACGTAACTAAATGAATCTATAGGAGAGATGTCAGATGTGATAGAATGCATGGAACTTGTGTTTACAGATGTGACAAAATGCAGGGTAGTTTAAAGGAACCATTTCAGAAGTAATATGGCAAATTATAGTGTAACATATCTATTCAGAGGTAACAAGGCATTGGCATAGAAGAATATGAAGATGGAACTAAGGTCTATTGATCAGAATAAAGAAGGTAAAGGAAAAGGTTGATGTAAATAAGTTTAAGAAGTATACGCAGGTCCATTTAGTCAAAACAACATATACACACTGGTCCATAGAACAAAAAAGACGTATACGTATACACACACTCCCATAAGAGGAAAAATGCGTACATGCTGGAAAACCAAGGTTTTGGTCCGAGGTATTTGGTCCAAGGTATTTTGGTCGAAGGTATTGGTCCAAGGTATTTGGTCCAAGGTATTGACCCTAGGTATTTGGTCCAAGGTATTGGTCCTAAGTGGTTTTGGTCTAAGGTATTGGTCCTAAGTGGTTTTGGTCCAAGGTATTGAGAAAGGTCTAAAGCTATATGAGGAGAAGATCATTAGGCCAAGGTGTGCAAGTATTGAATATCTCATGAAGAGTTAGATCAAGAGAAAATATACAAGTTATGGGTTTCTGATGCTTAGCTTGATCTAAACTAAGTATGCAGCTGAGTGTTTGATAATGGATGAGATCTAATGATGGATCAGGATCATAATGACTTATCATTATGTGATCTGATAATTGATGGGCTAGATTTGAATGCTAACACATGTTTTATCCTTTATATGTGATGATCTGGGTGTGTCTGAAGTCGGGAATTGCAGCGAAGTTATAAGTAAGTATTTGTAGATCTATATGCTGATTCCATTTGGTCAAGAGTTTTTATGATTCAGTATCTTTAGAGATATACACAAGTTGGACTAAATGAATAGCTTATAAACATAGGTTGGATTCATTGAAGGAGCATATACATTCTGACACGTGCCTTTTTGAAGTTACAGTTAGTTCTGGTTGTTGATGCAATGATCTGGGTTCAGATCTGTGTACTGGTTACAATGATCTGTCTGTTCCAGTTCTTTGGTTGAACTTGATTAAGTTTGAATGAATGGTTGATTCAGTTGTGTCAGAGGTTCAGTGATTGTTTGATTCAGTATGTCAGAGGTTTCAGTGATTGTTTGATTCAGTATGTCATAGGTTTCAATGATTGTATGATTCAGTATGTCAAAGGTTTCAGTGATTGTTTGATTCAGTACACGAGAGGTTTCAGTGATTGATTGATTCAGTTATGATTCTATCAGAGATTGATGATTGGGTTTCAGTTATATCAAATATTGATTGGGTTTCAGTGATTGGTTGATGTAAATGTATTTGATGGTTGTATTGCAGTGGTGATTGATTTCGAGCTTCAATGTTACTAATGGGTCTAGTATGAAAATTTGATGAAACGTGGCCTTCATATTGTAGTATTGTGTATTAGGAGTATACAGTGTGAAAATTTATGAAACATGGTCCCTGGAGGATACTGAGGGTTGAAGCCTTCAGTGAGGAAGTCAAAGCTTCCTGCCAGTAGTGGCTGGTGATTTGATCAGGGGGTTGGAGCTCCCTTCTAGTAGCAACTGGAGAATGAGTGTAGGTTGTATCCTTTTGTAGGTCGGAGCCTACGTACTAGTAAATATATCGGCTAGTACAAGAAATAGGGGGTTGTAGCTCCCTTCTAGTAGCAGCTGGAGAATGAGTGAAGGTTGTAGTATTCTGTAGGTTGGGGCCTATGTACTAGTAAATATATCAGCTAATATAAGAACTAGGGGGTTGTAGCTCCCTTCCAGAAGAAGCTGGAGAACGAGAGAAGGTTATAGCCTTCTGTAAGTGGGTGCCTCCGTACTGGTATGAGTCTGCACCAGTACAAGATTGTAAACAGATTTTCTTAGTATTAAAAGAAGACAAAGATGACAGCAACAGGTGGTTTTCACCCACATTAGGTTTCCACCATAAAACTTGGTGTTCATGTGTGTTGCTTATGTGTGATGGTTTATTCTATTATTACTGCACATGGTTACTGTTTAATTTTTAATAAAGTACTAATGCACTAATTAAAGATCAACATATGATGAATTAACTGAATCATAAGTTCATTGGATATATGTTGGTTACCTTAAGAACAGTTGTGTGCACACGCAAGTTCCCTTCACTGAAGTAGCATATATAAATATGATTATGGAAATGAAAAAGTTATTGATTTGTAAATACTGATTCACCCCCCTTCTTAGTATTATTTCCAACAACAACATGGAGGAATGTCACAGCATCAACAAAAGCATGATGGGAATTGCATTATAGAAGGAGAGACAGCGCAGGGTAGCTAAAACGTGATCGTTACGGCCACTGTTCATGATATAACAGTGAGAAAATGGCTAAGAGGAGCGGGGGGTAGCATTTAAGGCTAAAATTAAGAGCGATATATTTGAAAATCTGCCGCTAATCTAACATTTATGAGTGGATTTTTGGGGGAACAGTCGGATTTGAATTCGAATTTTCCTATAAATTACAGATGGCTGCCCAACGAAAAACACTTTGCATTTGGAGAGTTGATGTGTCATGCTATCAGTTGCGCATGAATCCATGGTTTCTGTGGTTTTGGTGGCTAGTTTAGTGTTTGACAAGTTACCCTAGGAAATCCAAGAGATCTTGAATAGCCTCATGTCAACGCCCATGGAAACTGAAAGTGCTGGAGTATCTATGGCCTCTGAGGGAGCTACCCTTGAGGTCATAAGTATGGAGGTGCCTGTCGTGGTACCAAAATCACCAAGGTCGCCTAGGCCGAAGCTCGCATTGGCAAGAGAGGCTTCCAAAACAAAGAAAGATAAACAGAAGGTGACACAACCAGTGTGTTGGTCGCCAAGGAAGCATCAGAGAAAAGAGAAGTCCACCGTGAAGGAGAAAGGCAAGGTGGTAAACCTAGAGGCTGACGAGGGCATAGAGGAAATTGATATGGGTGTAGAGGACATTGATATTGAGGGAGTATACCCTATCTCAAAGTTGCCAGAATACATCCCTTTGCGCCAGGACAAGGAAAAGGTCCCGAAGGACCCTGATGAGGGAAAGTTTCTCCTTAACACACCCTTGCTGCCCAAAAACATTACATTTGAAGGCCTGCGCTTGGTGTGCATTCCACATCTGAAATTAGAAGATTGGGATTTGGGGAACACTGAGCAGTTCCCCCACCTAGCTACTGACAATTTCATGCACATATTATTCTACAAGGACTCGGGTGTTACCACGCTAGAGCCAAAGTGACGATGTGCACTGTCGCCATCACACACAGATTGGCCAAGCTGCAGTAGGCAAAGGAATTGAAAGAACAAGTGGAAGTAGCGCAACGAAAAGAGGTAGTCCTCAAGGCCAGATTGGGGCCTTGCCTGGATGAGGCCTATGTTTTCTCTACCACCATGGGGAGAAATTGGCCAACATGTAGAAAACACAATAGAAGATCTAGGTAGATAGCGTAGGACCAACAACAGAGCAGCTGGTGGAGCAAATCAAGTAGGCGGCTACTGAGTCTACAACTGAAGTTGCAGTGGTGTAAGTGGAGTTGGGAGGTCTTCGTAGTAAGATCTCCATGCCAGCAGAGTGAATCTGAAGCGAACAAAGTTCCTTCTATAAATTAATCACTCCAAAAGACTTGGAATATCAAATTATCCATTAAGGATATAAATATTATATTAAATATATGAATAAGAATATGAATCAATTACAAATGAGAATGAGAAGCTCGCTTATATACCAATCAAGTGTCTATTCATGAAGAGTCATGTCCTATTAGACATGCCTCTTCAACCTAATTACTAGCTTAACTAACTATTATTTATGACATTTATCTTTTACATTATATTTATTATTTATATATTTTATTCATTACATTGCCTCCTTCCTTAAAAAGCTTTGTCCTGAAAGCTTGTTGATGAAAAAGGCTTGATCTCTTTTTCGGCTTCAAAAGTTTGTCTGTCTCGGAATAGTTAACCTCATCGATACAAGTTGATATGATCTTCTTAGTGACAAACAAAATTGTCACATTGAGAAGGGAGCAGACCATCCCAAATTAATCTTCTGTATAACATTCTGATCACTGGAATTTTGTAACGACTTGTCCTCATAGCATTGGGTTGAGGTTACATTACTCTTCTTTGGAACATTAGTTTGTTGTTTCAGTTCTGATTGGTTCAAATATGTAGCATGGTTGATTCGTCTGTTCTCATGATTCGGAAGCCGATATGAAACCTTTTTTGTTTGATTTTTCCTTACTGGGCATGCAACAATTTTTATATTTTCTTCTGGAAAAGATGTTGAGTTGGTTATGAAACATTCATTGGGGATGTTCATTGTTTGAACTACAACATCCACGCGCATCTTTTCTTCAACTCGCTTGTCTTCTTCTTGAGTTGTGACATTCATTGAATCGATATTCGTTCCCTTATTTTCAGTTTGAACTGTTGTGACTGGAAATTTCGATACTTCTTCTTGAGTGACTTGTTCCAACTTATCTTTTAATGTTTTCTTATCCTCCTTAAGCTTCTTAGTTTGATTAAGCAGACTTTGATTATGATTTCTTAGACGTAGAAGTTCTTTGGTTTTTGATTCATCAACCTTATTTTCAGTGTTTTGAATTTTAAGTTTTTCGTCTTTTAGATCTTTGATTTGTTCTAATAAATTTTTATTAAGGTTATTTAAATGTAAAATTTCCTCTTCTTGTTCTGATAAATGTTGCTTGAGTTCTTTCTTTGAGACTTTAGGCTTCTTCACTTGTGCCAGTAATTTTTCGACGTGGTCCTTGAGACGAGAAATTTCTTCTTCCTTTTCCACTATTTCTTTGTAATGTATATCCACAAGATTTTTATGTTCGCATTCTAACACTTCCTTGCTTTGTTGAATTTTGGCTATTTTGTCATTCTCTTGATCTTTTAGTTGCACTTTCTCAGTACACTGGATAATATCATTCTGTGGAAGTGATGATGGATGTAGAGAATTGAAGAAGGAATCCATTCTCTTTCTCTTCTCAATCCGTTCAAATATTGTAATTAATTGTTCTATTTCCTTACTCATGGATTCCATATTTTTTCCTTTTCTTCACTTCTTTTATATTCCCTTTTTTTTCAATATTTTTTTATTTTTATTTTTTACTAATATATATATATAATATATATATAATTTAATTTATTTTTCTATAATTTTTTTTTAATCTATAAAAAATTTTCAACTCTCTCTTAAAAAATCCAAATATATATATATATATATATAATTTCAAAATTCCTCCTCTTCTTCTTCTTATTCTTTTTGTTCACTCTTTTAATAAATTTATAATATAATAATTTTTTTTAATATATAAATTATAATTATATATTAAAAATATATTATAGTATATATATATATATATATGTATAATATATATATTATATTATGTAAAATACAATATATAATATATATATATATCATAAATATATATATATATATTATATATACATATATAATATATAAATATATACATATATATATATATATATATATATATATAAAATTATAATTATAGAAATTATATATACTTTTTGAGACCCGCTTTTTCTTTTATATGTAACTATATAAGGCTTATATAGTATCCCTTTTTATAATTATAATAATATTTTTTTTCTCAGAAAATTTGGATGAAACGTGACTCTTGGTACGGTCACATTCTTTAGATTTGAACGATTAAAATTATTTAGATCACACCTTTTTTCTCCAATGTTATCAAAATATCTTTTACTTTTAAAATACCATGGGAAATTACCATTGGTTGTTTCTAAGACCTCGATTAATGTTCTCGACATAAAATATAAAACTTACCACTGGTTTCTAAAACCACGGGCAATTATCATTGGTTTCTAAAATACCATGGGCAATTACCATGGGTTGTTTCTAAAACCTCGGTTAATGTTCTCCACGTAAAATGTAAAACTTACCACTGGTTTCTAAAACCACGGGATTTCCCATGTAAAAAGTATTAAATATACTTGAAAAGGGTTCCCGCTTATCTTTATTATGCACTTTTTATCAATAATGTAAAACCTTTTTTTGTATATATATATATATATATATATATATATATATATATATATTATATATATATATTTTTTTTTTTTTTTTCTTTTTTTCACTTTTTTTGTTTGTTCAGAATATATTATTCACTTTCCTCTTTTTTTTTTTTTTTTACCCTTCTTCTTTATTCTTTATTATTTTTATTTATTTTTTAAATAGTAGCAAATAGTCAAAGACCTAAAAAATGGAGAATCTCTCAATGTGTGGCGAAGCGCTTCAATTATGATAGCAACAAGGTTGATGATAGGTTAATAGCCAAAGGCCTAGTGATCAGCCAAACGTGGCTCTGATACCAAATGAAGCGAACAAAGTTCCTTCTATAAATTAATTACTCCAAAAGACTTGGAATATCAAATTATCCATTAAGGATATAAATATTATATTAAATATATGAATAAGAATATGAATCAATTACAAATGAGAATGAGAGGCTTGCTTATATACCAAGAAAGTGTCTCTTCGTGAAGAGTCATGTCCTATTAGACATGCCTCTTCAACCTAATTACTAGCTTAACTAACTATTATTTATGACATTTATCTTTCACATTATATTTATGTTATTTATATATTTTATTCATTACAAAATCAGGGGCAAGTCACCATATTTGTGTTGGGGGCCTATTGCGACAGGGTCCCCTAGGGTTGTTTTTGGGGTTAAAAGCCCAAGTTTTGGGGCAAAAAGCCCAAGTTTTTGTATGTAAAGTGTAAATTCTCCTCAATCTGTGGTCGCGGAGCGCGTAGATGTAAAATGTCAAAAGGGTTTTCCTCCCTTATTTTATGTAAGTTGTGTCGGCTTTAGAAGATCTACCCATGTTCTGCAGACCATGGGATTGTATAAAAAGGAGAGTCTTAGAAGAGTCTAAGGCAGTTTTTTGGGAGAGGAGTAGTAATAATTATGAATGTAATGGGCCATTAGCAAAAGAGTGAAGAGTTTTAGAGTAGAAGAGAGACTTTGCAGTTGTGTTCGCAGAGGCCTAGGGTAGAAGTCCACAGTTGAGTGCGCGGACTCCTGCAGCTGAGTGCGTAGGGTAGTTAGAGTTTGTAAGAAGATCTGAAGTGCTAATAAAGATGATTACTCTGGAAATATCTGTGTTTGATCTATTTACTTATGTTATGAATAAATGCGTTATGTTATGCTGAATAATGGGTTCATGATTTAATGTTATATTGATGCACAAATCTATACATTTTACATTGTTATCTGAACGCAAGTACTAATATATGCTTACGTGAAGAACCTATTAATTCCTATTGAAGTTACCATATACTTAAGCCAATCTGGGTAAATACGAGAGTAAGAGTAATTATAGAAGCGCGTAAGTGGATGATTCACCTGTTTAGGGTCCACGAAAGACAATCATAGACCTTCGTGAAGGTCTAAGGGTTGATTAAGGGAAGTATATCGATAAGCCTTTACGTGAAGGAAAAATTTAGGCGTAAAACGACATCACTACCATCGCTGGGTGTGGAAACTTGGTTCCAGCACCCCCCATACTGCTTTGGGTGAGACTTTAGTCCACGCTCCGCAGATTGATGCCGAAAGGGCCAGTAGTGTAGGGATTTGTTTGGCTAAATTAACGTTGAACCAGGGTTAGGGCCCCCTAAGCCAATAAAGAGCATAAAAAATTATTAATTATTGACTATTTAATGACCACAACCAATTATGAGTGCCATGCCACAACCCCATGGGGGTTTAGCCCACTAACTAGGGTTACTAACTTCAAATATGAATAACTCTCCAATCGTGAAGAACTATGTGGCATGCCATATGTCAACGGAAGCATCTCTATGAGTAGAATCCATCTAGAAGATCCTTGACTCAGAATAGGATGAATTGTCAAGTCAAAATTTCCATGCAAGGTCGGGGTAGCCCCTAGTGCTTCTTGGGTTGACATCAATGAAAACCACTAATCAACATGAACAATGTGTCTTAGAATTTGAGTACTTTCTAGACAAATTTCAAATTAATTATGAAGATGTGGTTCTGAGGTTGTTTTGTCATACATTAAAGCGGGAAGCTCAACAATGGTTCCAGTATTTGGAGGCAGGTTTAATTAGTTCATGGCAGTGTTTTCAAGATATCTTTCTTAGGTGATGGGGAGAACAAAATTCATATGAAAAACACCTTTTAGAATTATATACTATCCAGAGGCAAAGCAGTGAATCCGTCATTGAGTTTAATAGGAGGTTTCAAAAAATTATTTTAGCACGCCAAAAGAAATTCAACCTCCTAAAGTTGTTTCCATGGTGTATTATTTAGCAGCTCATCCTCTTGACTTGGAAATTTTTATTAGGGAAAGGAATCCTTGCGCTATGGAGCAAATGTTCCTCTATGCACAAGAAATTGAGGATAATCTATGGGCTTGTAGGAAACTTCCCTATCAAAATATTTCTGCAAATCTGGGAATAAATTAGCAAAAGAAGGAGTCAAAAGGACAATCATCTGATCTAAACTTTTCTTCCTCAAATTTTACAGGTTGTAATTCAAATTCTTATGAGTTAAACAATTTGCCTCAACAAAATAATTTTACTTCTGTAGCAGATGATTTCGCATTTCCTAAATTAATAAATGGATCTGACATGGTATTTCTTTAAGGAAATGCTATGAAAATTTAAAGTGAATACTCACATTGTACAAAGCACTTTGCTCACAGTAATGAAAATTTCTTGGTTTCTATCAAAAATTTGTCTCATCAACAATTTGTCGAACCAGAACACATGGCACCATCTTCAAATTTTTATATTCAGATCAATTGTGCTTCTATGGTATGTGTGAAAGATTGAATACATTTTTGTATGGAAATATTTTTGAAGTAGAAGTTATTTCATATGCTTATGCAAAGAAACGGGTTGTTTTACAACCCCAAGTTCAGGAGTTTAAAAGTGAGTATAGTTTCCTTGTTCAAGAAAATATATGTCAGCAGAGTGTTTAGGAGAAGGGGGCAGCTGAAACATTCTCTCATCAACTTTATGATCTAGTAGCTGACTATATGGAAACATTCTTTGGTCACCAAAAAATATCTTTTCTAGGGTATGCATAAGGTTTTTTATCTGAAAATTTGTTTTTTCCCAAGATCAATAATATGGAGGCACAAGGTCTAGCACTCAAATGTTGGGCTGGTGCCACTAGAAGGTGGATTCACCTGAAGGACTCCATCCATTTATATAATACAACCTATACATAAATAAGCTCAACCAGTGAGCATTTTATTTTGAAGCTACAATATTTCTAGTTTAGCATTTTTAGTTCAAGAATAAAAATCCTAAAAGAATAGAGGTTTTAGGGAGTTTGAAATTTTCAAAGATTTTGTATTGGGATCAACTTTCATTTTGGTTCGACTCCATGCCCAAATAAGGCCACTGATCTATAAGTTCTCATCACTTTTCCATCAAATCACCATCCCTAACTGGAGCCAGATGTTGTAGCTTATTTTTGCCTCTTGGTTTTGGACCATGAACAATAAGGTGACATGGTGTAATAACTTTATAGTGTGGAATAGATAAAGTTATACTTCAGTAAAGTTTGCAAGAGAAAGGACACAAACATATGAATTATGGAGATTAGTGAGAGAACCTGCAAAGTTAGGGGGAAACAAATGTCCAATACATTTTAGTCATACATTTTCATGTAACCAATCTCCTAACCCTGTAGAAGAACAAGAGATTTGCATTCCTTGTACATTCCTCTCTGATGATTTGTCAAGATTTCTGCAATCATCTATTATTGAAGGTAATATGCTCCAAGGATCATCCATAGAAACATAATCTATTTCTAAAGAAATAAGTGACCTGTATGATATCCACCATACTTCTATTGATGAACTAGATGATCTTCAAGATGCTCCCACATCAGCTTTTCCTACTTACAATGTTAAGAAACACAAAGGTCAGACACCTCATACTAACCAAAGATGTTCTCATATTCTTGAGTATGCTTATGGTGAAATTGAAAGGGAAAATGATGCTGCATAGAAGCGGAAAACTAAGGCAATGAAAAAACATGCAAAAGTTGAGCTCGACGTCAGAAATTTAGAAGATAAAATCAATGGATAAGGATGGATGAAGGAGGATGTAGTGAAAGAACTAAAAAGCCTTGAAAAGGAGATTCAAAAACAAAGAAGGGAACTTGAAAAGGTTAGGCCGTTACGATGGAAGGCGATCAAGTGAGCAAAAAAGGTGGCATGATAGGAGGCCTTTATACCTATAGAAGTTCAAAACTAAAAATTATGAACATTATCCAACAAAATACGAAGGCTATAAATTCAAAGAAAGAGGCATTAGAAAATGTTAGGACTTCTATTCAAGAGATAGACCAAAGGATCACAACTATTGTTAGTGAAAAACAGAAGATGGATGCAAAACGTGGTCATCATAAATTTGAGTTGGAGCAACTTAAGCATGATATTCCCAATTGCACAAAACAATGCATGTCTATCTCTAAGGCTCTTGAAAAGAAGAAAAAGTTGCTTGAAAATTCTCATAATCAAATTGATAAGCTTAGAGCAGGAATGACAATGAAACAAGAAGAAATGGGTATTGATCTCATTGATCAGTTGATCCCTGAAGAGAAGGCTCTTCTTTCTCAATTAAACCCTGAGATTACACAGTTCAAAGAGAAACTTATGTTGTGAAAGAGAAACTTAATTGAGTTTGAGAAAAGGAAGAAACACAAGGTGAAGAGTTATTTAAATGATGGATACTATGTTTTCCAATCGACGTTTCATAGCATTTGTGCTTAGATTCATGAAATTACGAGAGGACAAAATGCACAACAATTAAGAAGGAAAGTGGTCCCATAGGGGGATTTCAAAAAATCATCCATCTAAATATCTACGACCATGATCATTTACAATATCACCCTTTGCATCTTAAAAAACTGCCTAAGGTTCCTCTGTAAAAGAGTTTATGGTTTTGATCAAGTTCCTTATGATTTTTATGGACATGAATGTGATAGTATTCATGCCCACTCTCTCCTCCTTTATTATGACTTTTATGAAACTAGCTCACTCATAGGGACCTAACAATGGCTAGTGCTCACGTATGTGTATTCTTCATTTTTGGGTCAAAAACCCAAAACTATGTTATAAGTGGAGTTACTTCTGAAATAAGTATTATATATATATTTTTTATATGTAACATTTAAACGTAAATTTGAAAGGAGGAAAGACAATTTTTATAACTGAATCAATTTCGAAACTGATCAAAACCATTTTGTAAATAATTAATAATTATTGTTGGCCTATGAGGGAGGGGGATAAAAGGAGGGAAACTATATTTTGAAGGGGTTCGGAAGGGCACAATCATCCATGTCTGGCAATGTAAACAAAAAATTCTCTTTGAAATCTGAATATGAAATTGTAGTTTGATTCCAGCACTGGGAAGTTCTAATGATTTCTCTTCTCTTGGTTTCAACATTCAAATTTATGTATTTTCCTCTCTTGGGTAGTGTAAGATGTAGTTGGTGCTTTGGTTTAGTTTTTGATGAATTTACTTAATTGTACTCTTTAAAATTAATCCTTAAGCCCTTAATGAAGTGATCCACATCCAGGAATTCCATTTATATTTTCTCAGTCTTACATTATTATTTCTACATATTTAATGAACATATTCTTAATTTCTTATACCAAAATTTTTTCTCTTCCATTTTCTTCTTTACCCCTCCACCCTGCAAATCTCATAGCCTCTCTCGTCATTCTACTTTGGAAAACTAGGGTTTCAGAATTAGAAGCCTTGCTTATAAGCCCTCATGGTATGTCCTTCATTCCATTGGTTTCAAATTATTTTTAATTAATTTGAAGATGTCTCGGGTATGGGTTCCGCACAGCCAGGAACTATCTCCTGATAATGAAAATGTCTAGTTTAATTATTAACTTTATTTTTTAATTTAATGATCCGGTGATCAAAATTTAGCTCAAAAATGAAAGTTCCTAGAATCTTTCTAACTTGACATCAAGTCAAAGTGTTCGTCATTTTGATTCCAAAGCCACTTATTTCACCTCAATCTGATGTCTTATGACAAAGTTATGATTCTTTGGCTCAAAAGTTAAAATATTTGCAGGTTGGTTGATTGGACTGCTGACTAGGAAATCACACTATTTATGTCAATGTGCCTACTAGGGGCTTACAGACCAATCCTGGCCTACCAAGTGGCATCCCTGTATAGGTGCAAGTTGGCCTGCTTTTATTGGTTGGTTGGTGGTAGGCCAATGAGAGGATGCCACGTGGCCTACGACCTGCCTCGATCGAATGCTAAGCCTTACCACTGCTCCCTTAGGTGTTTCTTATCCCTCAATAGAATCGACTTTATTTAATTTTTATGTTAGTGCCTTTTTGGAGGAGGGGTTGGATGATTAACCGGGGCCCCTAGTCACCTACTATCCATAGGACCTCGCATTCAGCATAAGGGATCTTGGCATAGGGGGTGAGATATAAGCCATATCCCTTAGTCTTATTCATCTCCACGTGACTGTGGCACAATGCAAACCCGTTGGGAAGTGGATTATAACCTTGGGTCTTAGGCATATGGGAGTTGTGGGACCAAGCGCCAAGTGTTGAGAGGGATTCGGCGGCAGGTGCGGACAATTAGCCCCAACCCCTAGACACATTGTGCTGATGTTATCAACAACCCAAGGATAAGGGGCCTAGGCTAGTGGGGGCGAGCGATTAGCCCTGACCCTTGGCCGTATGGCCCCATGTGGCCATAATTTTCCACTCACAAGAGTTATTGGTAATTTTAATGGTCTAACATTTTGCACCTTTGGTGGGAAAATTTATCAACTTTGCAGCGGAAAACAAGGCAGATTTGTAGCTCTGTTAACAATTTATCCATTTTGTAGGACGGATAACAAAGGAGAAGGTTTCAGAACTTGTGAGAGCTATAACTTGAAGAGTTTTTGGCCTTTTGGAGCTCAAGAAGAAACCTGATAGGGGTTTTTGGACATCTTGGATCCAATGGAGACATTTTTATTATGATTAGAGCACATCTGAAGAAATTTTTTGTAGGTTTGAGTCCATGGGTGTCATGATCAATCAATGTTTTGGAGCAGTTATTTTAGGCTTTTGAGCATGGAGAGGACTGTGTAGGGGTTTTCTAGCCTTCGTATGTTTACTCCAAAAACTATGACTTGTATGGTACAACTCATGTTTGTCTTTTCTCAACCTTGTTGAGGAAAGCTCTCTTTTGTACTTCAATGTGGAATTGTAGTACTTATATGCTCATGTATGCTCGTTTTCAGATCAAGTACTGGGTATTTGTAGGAGAGCCCTTTTCTTGCTGATGATTTTATGATTAATGGTAGGTTGTCGTGCTTTCTAGAGTGAGAGTTATTTGCAAGATAACGTTTCCTTGAAGGGGAAACTAGCCACTCATATTGTCAGCAAATTTTATGTACTTTTATTCCTTGAATATATGGAGTGGTATATTTGTGTTAGCATGCCCAGAGATGTAGCCCAGAAGGGGTGAACTCCATCACCAAATTTTGTGTTATTTGTCTTCTTGAATGCCTTTATGATTTAAATGATGATATGTGTTTATTTATAAGTTCACATCTAAACTAAATCATTAACCTTCAAGAGACCTTTAAAAGTTGTGTTTTCATAAGACCTATTTTTACTTGCAAAGCATCAGAGGATGATCACTTTCTAGGAGAAGTTCTCCTCCAAATTTCAGATCAATTGTTATGAGAGCCAAGCTCTGACCAAGTTGTAGTAACGGGAAAGAAGATGGAGACTCTCCAAGAGCTAGAGGATATGAACTTATCTCTTCGAATGGATAATGTTTAATTGAGAAGAATGCTTGAAATTGTTGAAGAGGAGAAGAGGCATATGCACCTTTAGTTGCAAAAAGTGCTTGAGGAACAAGTTGGTGAGATTTCCACTCTAGTGACAACAAAGGATACCTCCGAAGTGAATTCAGTATGTGGGCATGGTTCAAACAGAGGTTATGGACCTTATGTGGAGAATGATGCATGTGCATTTTGCCAACATCTCAAAGATTTTGATCATATGCTTTTTGGTAAAAGTGGATGAATTGAATCATCTTCAAACTCGTCATCAATATCTGAAGTAGAAAATATGGGTGGCAAGTCCAAGGAGGTAATCAACATCTCAAGTTTAAATTCTTTTGTTTAGGTTAATAGCATGTCTTTTGCAACATTTGAACGACATACTAAAGGCATTGGTATGGAGCTGCTATCTCAGATGGGTTATGAAGGAGGCAGCCTCAGAATCAATGGTCAAGGGATCACAAATCCTGTCATGGTGAAAGAGAGACCAAGATATCAAGGATTGGGATATGATCAAAGAAAGTTTGGAGAATTCTCTAAACTATTTGAGGAAAAGAAATCATTAGAGGATGATATGTCAAACCAAGATTGTGGTGATAATGTCAATTTGTCTCTTAAGAGAGATGAATGCTTCAAAGGACCTTGCATGTCATCGTCCCGTCCACATCGTCAAAGTTGCATCCCTAGGGACAGGTTTAAATTTCATGGGAATTTTCCAAATGTTGGTAATTTTGATTATTTTTGGGACATGTATCCTTGCACTTTTTGTGATGTGGTTGACCATTGTGTGGTTGTTTGTGAGAAACACATGCTCATTGTCAAAAGAATGGATAAAATTCTTGGTTAAACATGAAGAACCCCCTTCACATTTGAATACTTCCTTGTCGGTGAGAAAGAGAAAGTACTTTTGTACCCATTGCAACATGCATGGCCATGGGAATGAAAGATGTTGGAAACTACATCTAGAACTTTTTCCCAAGATGGATAAATAGGTTAGGAAAACAAATCCAAGGAGCACAACATGTGGCAAAGAGGACTCACAACATTCCTAAGGCAA